>LKNJ01003816.1:0-39332 GCA_002120245.1 Maccullochella peelii | reverse complement strand
TTTTTCTTTCTTCCCTCAGGAGTTGGTGGAGACCAAAAACAGAGCTAAAAGAGAGCGAATATTGTACTTACACTCATCAGGTGGACAGAAGCATGACTCTCGAACTCTATATATGAAACTGCTGGATGTGTAGCAACCGTTTACTCCAAGTTCACCATGTCGCGTTTAAAAGTGCTAACATGTTAGTGTTAGTTGTTGTTGCTGCCCCAAGTGGCAAAACAACCCAAACCAGTTATTACAGGTTTAAGTATTTCTCTATAACATAAAATATTCATGACTAATAAGCAAAAATCAAAGTTTTGGCAAAAACACCTTTAGGTATTATTTAGGAGTTTAACACTCAAAAACTCAACTAATCTGCTTCATGTGTGGAAGTGGTTTGATCACATTTGACATTGACTTTTTATTCATTTTATTTTATTTTATTTTATTTTTTTTAATGTTTTTCACATTTGTCTTACTTCTTCCAAAATGGCTGTAGGGTCAGAGGAAGTCACGGTTGCTGTCACCCTGTTTGACCACAGTTTCCTACTCTATAAAACACTTTGATGAGAAGAGACATAAAAAAAAAAATAGCTTGTAAAAACAACCAGCTACTGTTGCTGGTGGACTGCAGAGTTCAATTCAAGCCTGCTCTCAGTCTGTCTCACAGGTCAACGGCAGGTTAATGGAGGTCATCCCTACACTCTATAACTGTGTGTGTGTGTGTGTGTGTGTGTGTGTGTGTTTGTGGGTATCTGAGACCCTATTTTGACACCATTCTTCCTGCAGCTGTAAGGCTGAATATAACCATAGCTTGCAGCGTCTACTGAAGCAAAGAGACTCTGCTGTAGCGGAGAAAATCCTCCTTCATTCCCTCTAATTAACTCTGCTCACTCTTTCTTCTTACTCTGCTCTCCTTGTTCTTTCTGTCGGTCTTCATTTTTTCCTCTCCTCTTCCTCCCCTGTCTCCGTCTCTGTCTAACCCTCTGAAACCCTCTGTCTTCCAGCAGAAGTCCTCTGAAGCTGCTCCTCCAAAATCCACCTCACCGTCCTCTCAGGCTGACAGGAGCAGACAGGAGGTGCAGGTCGTTCCTGTGTTCTGTTGTGTGGTGTTGTCTTGCTGTGGTTGTGTTCTGTTGCCATGTTGTCTTGTAGATATGTTGTGGTGTTGTCACTGTTTTTTTTGTTTGTTTTTTAGGCCAAGTTAAAGTTCAGAACAGTCCACTAGTCAGTCAAACGGCAGATTGTTTGACTAGGCTTATAGATTTTTTTTCCCCCCTGATACTCATATTGGCTAATTTACAATATAAATTAGCCAACATTATTTGGGACGGTGCTTGACAGTCTTTCATTTTAGCCTCATAGATTATTTAACCATATAAAATTATGCCAGACATTGTTTTTTGATAGTATGGGAGATCCCTTGCTGTCACTGTGTTGGAGTTATAAGGCTCATATTCATAGTTATGTAAACTTTTGCTAAATTCAAATACGTCCAAGAAAGCGAGAGATTAGAAACATCTTTTATATATATTTATTTTTGGCCTTTTTCTTAATACATTTAAGACACATTTACTAAACACTTCATCTCAAACAATGCAAAATGAATGCTTTGTTCATTATGTTGCAACAGCATGGAAGTGAATTTTTTATTTTTTTTTAGCCCATCCACAAGTAGGGTTACGCCTGGGCCACACTGCCTACCCGTGTGTGACGGCTACCTCACTACCTGACTCAGAAATCAGTTAAGAGGCTTCTGCTCGTTTGTAACTGGGGAGTTAAAAAATAAGAATATTTATACTGTTTTCATGTCTGTGGCGTATTCTACATTTCACTGTAGTGAAAGGTGTAATGTTGTTGGTTTGATGTCAATATGCCTATCAACAGATCATTTTCACTGTCTATTTTTTCTGAGAACTGATCGCTTCACACGGAAAAAATAGGCCACATGCCGTATCTCTAGATGAGCGGCGCCACGCGGATCAAGCAGGCTGTGTGGCTGCTCTAACCTGTCAACATGGGCGCTGAAATGAAAAGCAAGAGGTTCCGCAGTGTGGCCTGGACTTTAGGGTTTGACGACATCCTATTAAATCCAAAGTCTTTCAAATCCCTTATTAAATCAAAATTAGCTTCAGCTGTAAATAGTGATAAATGACTAAAACTCAAAGATCTGTTAGCAGCTTTTGATGGATGAGAAGGCAGAAAAGTGGCAGTCTGATTAATGTTCACAACCTGCTCCAACCTGAAAGTGAGGCGAGCAGCATAAAAAATGAAATTCTGGTTAAATATATTGTTCCAAATTGAAATAACAGGTGTTGCCTACAGACTTTTACAAACCTTATTTTTACCTGGTCTTAATACTGGAGGCCCTGATGCAGAACTGTTAAGTTGATGAGCTTAAAATGTTGATGCACTCAATGACATGTCACGATCAACTAAAAACTTAGTCCACTCACAGTTGTAGAGTGGAGTTTCTTTTCCCTCACAAAGACTCTTTGGCTGGGTAAAGACCAGCTTGCAGGGAGCACATTAACCAGAAAACCGTTTCACTTTAGCCCCCACAGATATACTGTAATTACCTAAAGCTGCCTGTAATGTCCATTTTAACTGGCAAAAGTGCACCTGAATGTGTTGAACATCACTCTTAGCTAAAAAAGAGTGAGGAGAGATAAAAGGTTTGAGATAATTAGCATTGGAGCTTAACAGGTCCTGGTATTTTGCCAACCGTGAAGCGGCTCCAAAATGGAACCGGCTATCAGAACATAACACTTTCCACAATACAATGGCACTCACCTGATTTTTTTTTTTTTTTCTTTTTTAGGTTGCTGCATTAATCCTGTAATGTTTTTGAGTTGTGTGTTTGTTCTTTGGATTATGGATTTACGGATCTCTTGTGTTGTTGTGTTCTATGCTTCTCTTGTTGTTACCCGGGTCACACAAAGGGCATTGGCTATATTACATACACACTCCCTGCACCAAGATAAACTAACAGCAGCAAGAGTAGGTATTTGTTAAAGGGAAACTCCGGTATTTTTAAACCTGGGCCCTATTTTTTTTTTGTCTTCTTCAAATTTTGTGGTCTAAATGACTAATACTTAGCAAAAGTTTTGGAATTGGTCCAGTAGCTCTTCTCCGCCGGCATCCGCGAACGGGCTGCAATGGCTGCAACATAATCCTTGCGGGTAATTGCGCCCGTCAAAGTACGTCCACTAAAAGTGCTTGTTTTTGCCACTGACAGGCTCAGGCTGTTATTCTGCGTGTCTGAAAACATTATGGAAAGGATCCCTACAGAGACAGACTGTTTTGTTAAAGAGTAACAAACCTTAAGTTAAATCCTTTTTGTTTAACCAGAAACGGAAGTCTCACTCAAGGAGAAGTCTCGCTCTGAAATCTCACGAGAGGTTGAGCTGTTGCAGGAAGATGAAAGGATCTAAAGAGTTTACCTTTTAAATAATTAAATAATTCATTCACACACCTGGACTATGTCTGAAATCACTCCTTTGTTCACTCATCCACTATTCCCTATATGGTAGACACTCAATAGTTTACTCTATAGTGAGCAGCAAATTGAGATTTTGAAACTGTAATTTTTGCATCTATCAAATGCAACACATTGCATTGTGGGATTGTTAGCAAAAAGGAGTGTACCTACCATGGACACTATTTTTAATGTTCCACTGTTGATTTTTTTTCTATACAGGGCATACATTTCACATTCAGAATTTGGATAGGGAGTGGTTTCGAACCCAGCACTGGTGTTTTGCGTTGCCCATCTCTACCAACCATAATCCTTTGCACCTGTGCATGGGGTCAGTGCTCCTTTGAGTCGCTCTGGCCATGCAGACATGAACTGATTAAATAACCAAAGTAAGAAACACAGCCACCATGGTATGTGGAGGAGGACCCTAGCTGTAATTTGCTGTGTTTTATGAGTGATGATTAGATGGGAGTATAATAGCCTGCTACTGCTGCTGGAGCAAATTGGCCAATGCTAGCCTCATTAGCTCATAGTTAATAGAATCAGAGACTTGGTGCCTGCCAGAGACTCAAAGATAATATACTCAAACTTGCTGATGTATACATCAACAAAATTGTAGCCAAAATATAGGCCACGTGCTGTAGGCGAACACCCAAGAATATCAATCAGTTTATGCAGAATTGAGGCCAGCATCTGTAATACTGTTCTGATGTAAACAGCAGCCATTGTTGCTTCCATTCCCCTGCCATGAAGTCTGTGGAAAAACCTTCAGAAATTCAAGCAAAAAATAAAAAAATGTTTCCCTGTGGCAAGCCTTGACATTTGACCCAGGTTTTCTGTGCGTGACAGTTTTTATAATGTGCTGTGTTTGTTTTTTTAATATTTCATTCCATTAGTCAAAAAAACCACTGACCTAATGCATGCTCACAAAAGATAGTGATTAGAATAATGAATGGTAAATGCTCTCAACATTCATTCTGATTTGTCCTTAAATATGGATGATTATGTACTATAGTTTATTATGTTCTCAAGACAAATTGCCATCTCAGCATAAATAACTATAAACACATAGCCAGTAAAGTAATTGCAGTGAGAATATAGACAGAGGGAGACACAGAGAGAAACAGACTGTTATTGTTACCATAATAGCTAGATTGTAGCCTTCACCCGCTAAGCTAAAGCGTTTCTCTTTGGCATCCTGACAGTCATTAGCTAAAGCCTGTTGGTGGCTGGCATCAGCACCGGCTAATTTACATATAACAAAGCGAGAGAGAACCATTAACCTGAAAACACTACATCAACTCTCTGTGCGCTAATAATGTCTGCACATTGAAAGTGCCTTGTGAGTGCATTAAAATCACATTAAGGAATGAGATCTAATTGTTTTCAACCTGCCATGAGGATCAGCCAATCTTTACCATTAGGCCTCATGTTTCCTCCTACAGAAAATTATAACGGTTGTCGTATGGTGATTTAATGAAGAAAAGTGCCTTCTTGCTGCATGCTTAAGCAGTATGATATGCTAACTATTGTATTGCAGGACAGAAACATATTAGTTTTCACGGTCATATATTGCAGAATTGTCTTACTGTTGAGTGTAGATACATAAATACATTATTGAATAATTCAAATTATTTTCAATAAAAGTGTATATGAATATCCATTATTATTATTATTATTATTATTATTATTACTGTGTAAGTCGTGTTGGCTGTTGCAAATATGCCGCTGTCTTACACCATCTCTTCTTTTTTCTTCATAGAAGGAGCGTGAAAAGAAAAAAGAGGAGAAGAAGAAAGAGAAGGATGTTGATAAAGTGGAGAGACACAACAACACAAAGGTACAAGTGATGTTCACAAGTAATAGATTACACGTAGCCTGGAACTCAGGTATAGGTAAAAGTTGTAATCCTGGATGAAGTCACCCATGGTTACTGTGGTACCCCTCTCTGTTAGTAAACATTATGATGTATTTTTTGTGGGTGGAGGCAGAATAATTCCCTGGACACGTTAGCTAACGCTAGCTAGAAAATACGAGTTTCTCTGAATATTTACGGTCCAGATTGGCCAACCCCTACATGCTCACTCAATGGATGGATAATCTGACAGGATTACTTACGGTGGAATGACCACACACACACACAACACACACATCTGACACACAACATGCCCCTTCTCATTGTTGAAGTTCCCTCTATGTTTTGTCTCTGGCTAAAAGAGAAATCGGCAAACCCCTAGTTCCCCAATTTCTGATTAGGTGGGCATGACAAACCTTTAGAGACATAACGTTACCCATACCTACAACAGACAATACTTTATTTAACCTTACCTGATATGAAGTGTGTGCTACAAACACGAGCATTTTTGATGATCGCCTCGCGTTTAACCATAACAGTAGTTAGTTCGTTTTTAACTGGCAGTGGCAACTGGTATGTGATCAAATTTGAAAATGTAAAATTTGGAGCCATTATTCCTTCGATTCTGGCACCCAACAACACAGCAAGATGAAATTTTTGGTGGGTTATGTAGCTAACTACTTTGTTTGTTTTGCCTTCAGCTAACGCCGTGATGCAATCATGACGTCGGCACTAAAAGGGTCTTTAGTTACTGTCATCATATGCCAGATGATGTGTTTTGATCTGCCGCACACATGTGGCCAAAAATAATCAGTTAATACGGCTCTAAATGATTGTGTTTTTATAATGAGAGGATTAATAATTAGAGGAAAGAGCTGGTACTGGGTAGAGAGTCTGATGTGTCCCACAGGCATCAAATGACGTGTGTCTCCTAGTCCTTATGAACTATGGCTAGAAAGTACCCCTTGCACTAGCACCAATACTCACAGACTGGATTTTGGTAAATGAACTGTCTTTCTCAAGGCCACAGCCGCCCCAGTAGTCTAGAATCTAGAATGAGGATACATCTTTGTAATGATTCAACAAAAGGCAGTATGTTAGTCTCAACCATCTTCGTCTACAGATCACAAACTAATGTGCACATCATTATTCAGTCATATTTATATTTCAGTAGTGGCTGAGGTTTTTATCTTGAAGAGCCATTGAATTCAGTTTCAGCCTATAAGTGCACCTACAATAACGAAAAGAGAAGTAAACGAGAAAAAGGACGAGAATGCTGCCCACTGACATTGATCACGCTTTATGTCCATTGGTCTTTAAGCATTGCGAACGCCGACGCGAGGACAAAGAGAAGAGCTGCTTTGTGTGTGTCAGCGTGGTGTTATGAATGCATGATGTGCGACAACAGAGAGGGCCTGTGCAGTCGCTCCACCTCTGTGCTGCGGGAGCCGAATCCTCAAGGGAAACTCCTCATAAACATTCATGTTGTTCACAGATGCTTTAGCTTTGGCTCCATGCATCAGTATGGATCATTTCTCCTTCATGCACAGGGGTGTAAACATGTGAGCCATGTTTCAAAAACCATATCATCCATGAAAGTGAAAGTGTGTGTTGGATATTGTAACTTGAACCTCGGCTGCATCAAACAAGTTAGCCGTTTCCAACATATCTGTAATAAGTGTTACTCTCTGAACACTCTTCTTCGTGTGTTGTGTCACTTAGTGTAATAAGTGAAGCCCTTGCTGCTGGCAGATTTCTCTATATTTTGCTTTTTAAAAAAATGTAGATTAGATGTTGACACTTGCTGCACCAGAGAAAGATGCCAGACATTTTGTGTAATGTTGTCATTCAAAACTAAATCTGGAAATTGATGGAAAGATAAATGCGAGGCAAAATGACTGCCATTAGCTAAGATAAGTGTTTTTGAAGTAAAAAGACTGAGTTTTGACTGGAATGTAATTCCAGCTCGGTCCGACGTCAGAATGAGCTGCAATTACTGACATCTGGAACAGAGGTCAGTTGATGTGTGTGTGATGTGAATGCATTTTCTGTGGAAGACGGAACTTGTGAGTTGCTGTGCATTGGCCTTTGCTTTTAACTGAGTATATACATGCATATCTATACTGTGTGTGTGTGGGGGGGGCTTGTATTTGTGAAAGAGAGAGGGTGGGGCAGCACTAAAAGAGTGAACGTGTGTGTTTCTGGGTCATGGTTAGTAAATTCAGAGTATTTCCATGGCCTGCGAAGCGGTGAAGGAATAATGTAGCTCTCAGCGGTGTGGGTACTTGTGTGTGTGTGTGTGTGTGTGTGTGTGTGTGTGTGTGTGTGTGTGTGTGTGTTCAGATGCTCTACAGGGAAATGGAATGAAGGCTACGGGCAAGTGTACCCACTGAGCGTGAAATATAACACAGGGGTCTGTACTCTGTAGCATTAACATTTCTTACTCCTTACCTCCATCTGCTCATAAACAGCACTCTATAGCCTTTTATTATCCATTCAAATATATTGTCACTTTTCTACTCTATTGCAATATTTCTGTCCTGACTTATTTACTTTACTTATATTTTTGTACCAATCGAGCCTTCCACCAATTTCCACACACCTCCAGAACAGATTGACTTAGCTGTTTGCGTGTCATTTCAGACATTTCAGTCATATCCACATAATTAGCAACGACTACACCTCCCTACTTTACATACTGTATAATGCATTTAAGGGAGCATTGCACAAATGACAAGGATATGACAATTGTGGTTGCTAATGCGTTACGCTGTATTTACTAAGGGTTACACATAGGGATGTCCCGATGAAGATTGTTTTGTCCCGGATCCGGGTCCTTTAATACTGAGTATCTGTCAATACCGAGTCCAATCCAATACTTAGAACAGAGGGTAAGCAATGTTGATTAAATTTGTATCTGACACATTGGAATAACAGCTACTGACTTTGGCTCACTTTATTTTTTTTACAAGCAACTTAATGCAAATACTGGAGGTCCTGGTTCAAAACTATTATGTTTAGAAGCTTAAATTATTGATTTGAAATGAATGAAAGTTAAACTGGAAGAATGCGACTCCTGAAACTGACGTGACGCAATCAGCGAGAGAGAAGAGGGATCACTCTGTTGGAACCCTCAGTACACTCGCAGCTGTACAGTGGTGTTACAAAAAGGAGGTTCTTCTCTCACAAATCATCTTTGGCTGAATATGGACACCGGCTAGCAGAGAGCACTTTTGTCATTTTAACCGTCAAAAGCAGCAGTTGGCGCCGGCTAAGGTTGTGAAGGTGAAGCTGCTAGCTGAATGTTTTCCACACTGCTGCTCTTTGCCAGTGAGACAGAGAAGAGTTAGAGTTGGAGCTTAGTTTAGCCCCAAAAATAATTAGAAAATAAGATTTGCTATATCACGATATATATTGTAGCACTAACAGCCAACGTTTTATTCATTATCGATTAGTCTGCCAGTTATTTTCTGAAGGTGATGTCATCAAATTGTTTATTTTCCCCGACCAACAGTCCAAAACCTAAAAATATTAAGCTGATTTCAATTAAGACAAAGAATAGCAGTAAATCCTTAGAACTGAGAAGGTGAAACTAGAGAGTGTTTGTGTTAGTGTAGATTAAGATTATCCTTTTTTTCTGAGCCAAGGTACCACTTTTATTACAGTGTTACAGATGTCTTGATGATTATTTAACAAACAGGTAAAAGCTTTTGGCATCTTTGCCAAAAGAGTTTAATCATTTGCCAGCCCACTTTGGTCAACAGATGGGTTATACTGCAGTCAGCCACCAGGGGGCGATCCAGATGTTTTGGCTTCACTTTTGGGGAGCTGTCATGCCGTCCATCTTTATATACAGTCTGTGGTCAAAACAGTCAGAATCATGGTGGCTCTAGAGAAAAAGGGATCACAAAATTAATTAGCATACATCCTCCGAGGACCATGAATGTCTTTTTTTATTGCAATCCATCCAATATTTGTCAAGATATTTCAGTCTTGACCAAAGTGGTGAACCAACTGAACCACCAACATTGCCATCCCTAGAGCCTGGGTGCTAGTGTTGCTAAAAATAGCCCAGTGAAAGATGGGATGAATGTGCTTCAACTCTGATAATCGGGTTGCCGATGCAGGCAAATGATTTAACTCTTTTAGCAAAGATGCCAAAAGCTTTTACCTGTTAAATAATCATCAAGACATCTGTAACACTTTTAAAACAAGTGGTACCTTGGCTATTTATGGTTCAGTCAATGTAGATTATTTTCTTTTTCAAGCTTTTTTAAGTATTATTATTTAGTAGCCAACCATAACAACAGTTTTAGTTGCCAGCCAGCACTGCACCATCCAAGTCAGTTAAACAGTTTAGTTAATACTGTATTATCTGGGCATTAGTGAGCAGCGTCAGAGAAGCAAACACATATAGAGTTGGACCTTGACAGCTAACATGGCATTTCTCTAAGTTTGTGATGCATGTTTCATAGAATGAATGTCTTTGCGTGTGTGTGCTGGCAGAGATATGCGCCTTCGTTCATCTCCGTTTCTTCCTTCTTATCAGCTGAGCTCCTGCTGTTGATGAGCCCCAGTGTCAAGGAGATATTTGAGGACATTCCTGGTGTGTGTGTGTGTGTGTGTGTGTGTTTGAGAGAGAGAGAGAGAGACTTGTTAGTCTAAGTGTATGCTGATGTGCTAAAAGCTGTTTAATCTCCGGTATAGCAGGAAACATGCTGACAGCCATGTTTCTCTCATCTTTCTCTCTCTCCCCTCTTTCCCCTTGCCTCTCTCTCACTTCGCCTTTTTTTCTCACTCACTTTCTCCTCGTCTCACTCTGTCTCCCCCTGTTCTTACTCTCCAGTCTGCTGTTTGCCTTCTCCCTCTCTCTCTCTCAAACAAAGGCATACTGTATCACCATGACATAATCCTACCATGCAACAGCAGTTCAAGCTTTAATCAGCAGAAATATTTCATCTCCTTTCACTTCACTTCATTTCCTTTCTTCTTCAGAGAGGTTTACACAAGCAGTACTTTGGCTGTTCGTTGCTCTTATTAAAATTCAAACAAAAAAAAAAGTGAGTGCAGAGTACTTTGAACGCATCAGCTACTGAACTAATTTTATAGATGTAAATCGGAGGGAGGCTGCAATCAATATGGATTTTTGCAGGCTGATTCTAACATTGTTGGATTGCAGCTGCCAGGAGACAATATTTTGTGCTGGTCTTCCATATTTTTTTAAATTAGACTTTTTTTTGTGATAGAAAAAAGGAACTCTCTGTTTTTTATTCAGAGCAGGATGGGTACGCATTTGATATTTTTAACAGTCTATTGAAACCCGGAGATTGTGGTGATTAAAGATCATGATACATGCAAAGTGTATGTGTATTAAATCTGATGAAATTAGAATGAGCTCAGGTTAGGGATTCCTGCACGCAGACATTGCGGTCCAGTTACAGTAACTATTGATTAATAAATATAGTTGTATTGTTATCAAACCACACCATCTGTGTTTTACAGGGGTACTGCAGAAATATTATTATTAGAAATATTATTTCATTTCATATTACACTTCCATATAGTTGAGGGACTCACAAGAGACAGATTAAAACAACAATGGTCAGATGGTGGAGGCATCCTAACTTTTAGTCCACAGCAGTCTGTAAAACAGGCTTTGTGTTGTTTTTTCTTCAGATTTGAAGTCTTAAATCCAATCTGAGATAACATTGATTTCATCATCAGGTTTGTTTTCCCAAACTTGACAAGGCTCTTCCAGAACTGTGGCTCAGGGTTTTCCATTAATCCCAGGATTGGCGGTTCGATCCCCGGCTCCTCCTGTCCACATGTCGAAGTGTCATTGGGCAAGAGGCTGAACGCTAAGTTGCTCCCGATGGAGGCCAGCACCTTGCATGGCAGCTTCGTTGCCATCAGTGTGTGAATGTGTGTGTGAATGGGTGAATGAGACCAATCTGTAAAGTGCATTGGGAACCGTTAAGTTGAAAAGCGCCATATAAGTGAAGTCCATTTACCATTTAACATGAGCCTGACGGGGTGGTCTAAACTTAATCTGAAATGTACCTGTTGCCTTCTACCTCGGCTCTTCTACCCCCTTCTTCATTGTAGATTAGATTACATTAGATTAGATAACTTTTAGATCTGATAAAAGTAGTCACTTAATTGATTATTCGATAGACAGAAAATTAATCAGCATCTACTTTAATCGTATTTATTTTATTTTGTTTTGTTTTTTTTAGCAAAAATATCAATACCAGCTTCTCCAGTGTGAGGATTTACTGCTGTTCTACTTCATATATGACTGTTAACTTAATATCTTTGGGTTTGGACAAAGAAAGACCTTTACAAGTGTCAAATGTCTTGTTTTGGTTTGTTTGTTGTCTTGGTGGGACGAAACAAAGACATTTGAAGACGTCACCTTGGACTCTCCAAAATTCAGATTTTTCCCTATTTTCTTACATTTTATAGATGAAACGATTAATCAAAAGGATTAATTAAAATGTGCAGTTCTTGGAGTATGTGGAAATGCAGAGGTATTATTCATCTCATGCCATCTGCCCTGATAAAATACTTTAAAGTTAAATGCTGTTGCTATAGACTTTAGACTTTATTTATGTGCATCACCATTTACACCCATTACCACCCACACCAAAACAAACAATATGCATACAACAACATGACATCAGCAACAAACATGACAACAGAGGAATAATCAGTGGACAACAGACAGCTGGTCAGGGGCAGGGGCCTCAGTTTTCCCATCACCGAGGTGTGCTGTTGAGGGCTGCAATGGCTGCTGGTACCAGACTTTTTCCAAAGCGAGCCCTTCTGCACCTCAGGGACCTGTACCTGTGCCCAGAGGGAAGTATGGAGAAGTGGCAATTGAGTGGATGTGTAGTGTCCTGTGCTATTGTTGTTGCTATGCGTGTGATGGCTCTGCAGTTGAGCTCTGAGAGGTTGTGTGTGGGGAGACCTCTTATTTTTGCGGCAGTGTTGGTTACCTGTGTTAGTTTGGCCCGGTTTGTAACAGAGAGCATGTTAAGCAAACAGGAGGAACAGTAGAGCAGAATGGGTTGGACAGTGCTCTGGTATAGCAATAGGAGAAGGTGGGGGGCAACATAGAGTCCTTTGAGTTTACCGATGGCCGATAGATAGTAGAACTCAATTGGCTCTGCCTCATAAGACCTAACTCAGAAAATGATTGAAGCAGTCATTATTTCCCTGCAGTTTTTGCAGCAGGGGTTATTTGGGTTTTGATTGCCCAGCCATTTCTGTTTTGATTACAATTTAATTTGAGTTTTGGTGCAACTTGTGTTTGGATAAGTGAGTAGTAAAATTTGGGTGTGTACTATTTTGTGTTATTTGAGGACAAGGGAATAAATTGCAGAAGTTTTGTGATTGGAACAGTGACGTCAAACTTACTCTTACTGATATCAATCAATCAATCAAACTTTATTTGTATAGCACCTTTCATACAGGTTAGTGCAGTTCAAAGTGCTTCACAGATGATACGATAATAAGACAGAACAAGTGTAGAATGTAAAAACAACAACAGCCACAAAAAACAATATAAGAAGTTGAGACCAATGCATGTGAAAAAATGAAAGTGAAATGATAAAAATGTAATAAAATAGATTTAAAAGATATAATAATAATAATAATAATAATAATAATAATAATAATAATAATAATAGAAAATAAATAGATTAAAAAGAAAGAAGCAAAATACATAAATAAAATCAATACGAGGGATAAAAAATATAATAATAATACAACAGATAAAATATTATACGATTTTACAACATACAATAAAGTGAGTCAATAGAATAAAGTAAATAATGCCTATAAAACATTGTTGATCACAGGTAGGTTTTAAGTTTACCTTTAAAGTACCTGATCCTGAACCCTTACCTGTTTAATCACCCAAGGGTGCTTTTACTCTGGACGAGAGTTACAGTTAAATACCGCAAATCTAAAAATGTAAAGATGTAGCTCTTTACTTGAGTTTGCTAAACATTGAACCCTTCACCAGTGCAACAGTAGCATTCACTTTTCAGTGAATCATTATGAGTAATTCAATAGGAATTCCATTCACTTGCCTCATTATTTCAGTAGGGTCTGCCTTATTTTTCTGTTGTCTGTGTATCCATACAGCAGGCTTCAGCATTGATAAGATGGTAGCCTAGGTGCTGTTTTGGATGCTGACCTCTTGGATTTACTGAATCTGAAACATTTACTACAGAAAGTATTGCTAATGAGGCCATGTTACACCCACATCACAGTGGAATTGCAGAACTAGATGGCACATATATCTTAGGAAGGCTATATTTACCGAAACACGTTGATTTTATAATTGATGCTGTCTTTTTTACTCCTTTAATCAAGTGCACTAAAGTGTAGATTTTTTTCCCTAGTGTACCGTAACACAGGTGTTCAGACAGATGTTAGGCAGCGTCCCTTTACGGCACGTCAATCCAGTGTGATAGTGATTGAAACTTGCGTGCTGTGCCTTACTTCAGCATATCAGTCCCCCAACAGTAGTTTCACTTGTGCATGAATCTTAACAAAGACAAGGACTGAAGGGGAGTCAAAGCTCTGAAAAGATGGAGAGAGTCACATGTCAGGTCACATGACATAAAGGTGAAATGTGACTGAATCAGTATCATAGACTGTGAGAAATGGGGAAGTGCAATCGCTGAACCGGCTGTTCACATGAGCTGCTTGAATATTTATATTCGAATGTACTGTCACATGGATGGGTTTTATTCTTGGGAACAGGAGACGTTCAGATGCGGTAGATATGTCTTTAGATCAGAGAAGTTAGCTGCTATTGTTTGGAAAATGTTTAACTGTTTAAGCTAGGTATTAGGTTGATATTGGACAAATCTGCCCCTGATAGTTTACGTCCAATGCCAGCCTTAAGTGCCAATGCAGGAAGTCGTGTCCTATATGTAGTGAGGCAGAACGAAAGGGTGTGGAGCTCAGGATGGTTGATAGAGGTGTAGCAAGTCCATTGAGGAGGTCATGTAGGAGACCCAAGTTTGCATTCTGTCACAGACCTGCAGTTAGCGTTTGCCTTTTTATTAACCATATTAGCCATTAGCCAAAAACCTTAACCATAGTTTATTTGCCATAACCACAATCTTTCCCTAACTCTCAAAACATTGGCACTGACCAGGATGCGTCCCTTAATATTTCCTCGCGTCAATGTGTGTAAGTGCTCCAGAAAGCAGCAATGTTGTCACATTCGGTCACTGGATTGGCACATCCCGGGTCACATAACTGACTCAACGCTATGTGATGTGGCCGGTGGGTGTTTCTCAAAACTTCTTAGGACAAACAGGAAATATAATCTCCCTATCAGCCGTATCTCCTGCAAATTAAGTTATATACAACTAAATGCTTTTGGCAAATACATTCTGAAGGAAACGTAATTGCTGCCTCGATTGCGGTCACTGGCAACAAAACTGTTTTCTCCAGTCCAGGAAGTGTTATGTTCTTGTACCAGACAGAAGTTGTGTTCGATAGAGGGCATACAATGTCAAGGACTTTGACACCGGAGACAAGGGTTAACATTCTGCATCCCCTGTGTGGGTAGGTTCAGGTTACTAAACTTTACCTTTGGTTAAGGTTAGGGAAAGTTTTGGACAAATATTGAAACAGTAAATATGTTCTGTCTCATGCTTCAAGTCAGCTTAGACAGTTTCAGTATTTAACCAAGACAACAATCTTTTGCTAACCTTAACCATGTGCTTTTGATTAAACATAGCCAATAAGAAATGTTAATCATGGTGTAGTTGGTCACCAAATAAAGCTCATGGCCCAAAGTGAGGGTTTGAATAAAGACTGAGTAAATTTGGAGCTTTGCGTCATAGCTCATCCATGTTTTGTATAAGTGCTGAGTTCTAATTATTACTTATGCTTATCTTTACATTTTACATCTTACAGCATTTTCTTAATTGATTTCATGCTCGTGCTTGAACATCCCAACCTCAAGTCAAATGTAATATCAGGAATTTTGGTATTGCAGAAGATGTTTGAATGAGTTCCAGCAGAGCATATGGCCTGTAAATGTGTTTTAATAGTACATATATATATACTATTTTATATACTATTCATAACTGTTCATTGGAGAGTGGTGATGGATGTAAAGGGTGGTTTCTGAAGGCTGACACTTCTGGTTTTGTACTAATATTTAGTGCCATACTCATTACTTTCACTTGCTGCCTTTTTTCATTCCCTGTTGTTTGTACTGAACAGTATTTTGACCTTCAAAATCCACTTAGATTCTCTCCTCACAGACAAAATAAATTCTTTTTTGTGTTTTCGGCTGAAGGGCAGGCAGGGTGATGTATCTATTAATTGACAGGAGGAACTGTGGGATATGTTGGGAATTTAAATGCAAAAATTAACCAGAAACATTGACTTCTGCTCTGCCATCTTAAATTAAATGGTAATAACATATTCACCAGCTGCTGTCCTGGAGAAATCTCTATCAGAGGTTTGATTTAAAATGAAATATACAGTACTATACTTCAGGCAAACTTATAGATAATATGGGTAAAACTGAATACATATGTTGATATGAATCTCGACAGTCATGCACAGACATTCAGCCTGACAGACACACTAGAATATCAAGTAGTCATTCTCTGTCACTGTATTCAAATGAACCATTTTTATTCAGCTTGATTGGCGTTGTCAGAGCTCAACTTGGTCTCCTTCTCTACACTTCACATCCAATGCCTGTAGGCACTAATTAGACTACAGCACTGCATCTGAGTGCTTGTGTGTTATGTACTTGTATCCTCACACAGATAGAAAGCTGAGGAAATCCTCTAAAATTAAGCCGATTGACTGCACTTCACTGTTTTTTAGAGTTTAAATGTTAATATAAGGATTAGTGATTAGCTGACTGGTATTCTGAGACCGGAAAAGGTTTTTCACATGACTAAAAACATTTTATTTATTTATTTATTTTATTTTATTTTATTTTATTTTTTTACATTTACCTGAGAAGGACCTCTTGTGGCTGTACAGGTTATGATTTTTGTGTCTTCAAGGCGAAGGTAGAAGTAGTGTGACCTTGTTGTAACACTGAAAAACATCTTGGGGATGGATGATGGGTCAACAAATCATGTGACTTGTCACTGTTTGTTTCCTTTTGCCTACTGACAGTTTTCTTTTAATCATGCGTAGCCTTTCTCTCCCCTAAGTACTTTTTGTGCTTTAACCTACACCTTGATCATCAAGGTGGCCAATGACTAAAAATTGAAATGAATCAGTTTTGTAATGGTCTTATGCATTTTGGAAGGCAGTGACAAACAATGTCCTCCTGTCGATAGGAGCACCTGATCAGAAAACACTAACATGGGTCATTTTGGAAGGCAGTGGCAGACAACATATTTCTTATTGTTTAGTTTGGAGGACTTGTTGTGTATTCTCCAATGGATGGATAGAGATGAAATAAAAATGAAAATGTAGATAGCACCATTAAAATGATGACCCTAAATGTTTTAACCCAAGAATAGCTTTGTCAGAGTGTAAGCCATTATATTCTGATGAAGGCCCTGTTCATCCAGGGAGTAGACAAAACAGAAGCATCTCACTTTACTAATGCAACACCCAAAATAAGCAACAACTGCTCCAACCTAAACCACAGAATAAGTTGTTCGTCAATGACTTCCAAAACGAAATATATAGGCGTCCCGGACCTTCATCGTCATGGTAACAATAAGAAACATGTGGTTAACGTTGTAAAGCACTCACAGTTTGGTTAGGTTTAGGCACCAAAACTACTTGGTTAGGTTTAGGAAAAGATCATGTTTGGGTTAAAATAACTACATTAGTTACGTAAGTTAACTTACATACGCAACTTAAGTTATGTTAGGATTAAGTTAAAATAGGTCAACGCTGACTTTTGGTTTCACGAACACGCACAGCAGGCTCCTGGCTGAAAGTCCTGTGTTCATCCATCCACCCCGATCTCCTCACTATGTGGACTTTGGCACCTCTTTAGAGGTTGACGCCTAACAATAAACGTAATTATGGGTCGTAATAAGCGGCTTGCTCAGACGACCTATACGGTCGTATTTTTGGGGACGATAGTCTCAAAATAAGCTACCATACACTTTGAATCAATGCATCAGTCAACAAAACAAAAAATGAACATTGTAAGCCTCACAAAGGTAGAACTTATATTGCAACTATTTTCTGAGCTTTCACCCAAGAGAAATGAATGAGGATTATACCATTAGAGAGTTTCTTTGATGAACAAGAGTTCTTCAGCTTTTGTTGCACTTCATTAACAATATTTACTATTTTTATTTACACAGAAATGTCTGTGTTGGGGGTGCTGCGCTAGGGATTCACAGAGGCGGAATTGTACCCAAGGGGGTACTTCTGCAGTGACCAGAGGGTACCAGGGAAGATCGTGGGGCAACTGAGCTAATTAGAAAAAGTATAAATTATGATATGATTAAAGAAAGATATGGAAATTATATCCACAAAGTTGTGTTATGGAGGAAAATAAATACAAACATAGGATTACGAATTATTAGGAAATAGATTTTTATATCTTAAATTCATTGTCACAAGAACCAGTAATCTTCCAGCTATGACAAGCCAACTGCACAGGATGCCGCCCTGAGTCCTGTCGTAACCGCTTAAGTACGAAAACTAGTTAACAATCAGCAGGAAAATCAAAATGGATAGCTAGAGGTAATAGATAAATGGTTAAAACGTCCAGCCTCTGAATGCAAACTTGAGCACACGGCCTAAATATTGACAATCCCAGGATCACTATGTTTTTCTGCATTCTTTAAACAATTGAAGCCCTTTATATAAGGTAGATTCTTCTTCCAGTTAGTGTTGGTGAGTTATCTTTCACAGTTTGTTCCCATTAATCTAAAGGTCGGGGGGATCACTGTTGGAAATTTTGTCCGATAACACCTGCCACCCGCCAGGTCTTAGTAAGGATTAATAAGTTAAAAGATTTATTTGACGTACACGTGGGAAAGTAAGTGAAAGTGAAGAGAAAGGACAGAGTGTACTCCACACTCGCACTAAAAAAACAGTGCTTTTTAGGCAAGAAGTGACTCCATTATCTCTTTTCACTCTCTTCTCACCTCCATTCATCTCCATCTCTCCTTCATTTGTCCCTCCCTCTGTCTCTTTCCTCCTCTCTCTTTCTAGCTCTGTGTGTGTGTGTGTGTGTGTGTGTGTGTGTGTCACTCTCTCTCCAAACACTAAATCACGTCCCGTTAGACTGCTGCCGTATGTTGTCTTTTTCTTTCAGCCCATGAATAAATTATCAAAGAGAACAAGAGGCTGCTTTCCTTCATGGAAAACACTGGCGCTTGCCTTTGTTGGAGATAGAAATGAAGGAGTGTGTGTGTGTGAGTGTGTGCGTGTGTAGATGCGTTTGTGTGTATCTTTGTTCATTCAGCATTCAGTGCAGGGATTTGGGGAGTGTGTTATCACTAGGTGCTCTGTACATCTGGACTGAGTTGGGCCCTCAAAGGTTCCCATGATTGGATGTGGTGCGCATACACACACACACACACACTCAGCAGCAGCAGTGGCAGCAGTGAAAGCATATCTGTGGTCGATTGGAGTTAGTTTGAGCGGATGGTGTGAAGGGCAGCCGAAGGAGCAGCGTTCTGTGACTAATAACGTAACACACACATACACACACACCACACACATAGAAAGTGGTGCTCTGTGAGGTCTAGCAGTCAAAGGATCGATAGCGTAGCCACAAGGAGGCTAATCAATAAACTGGATTTGCACTGCTGGAGGAAGAGAATCAAGCCCGTTTCCCAAGAAAACACACACACACACACGCGCGCAAGACAGACGCAATCATAAACGCACACATCCAACCTCCCCCACTATGAATGCACACAAAAACACACACCAACATGCTCCCCCTCCCATCCTGTACACACAAAACCGCACAAACCCATCTCCCCCGCTGAGACGCAGCAGAGCCTATATGCCACTGAGACTGTTATGTCCCAGCTTACCTCTCCAAACAGAGCAGGCCAGGTCCGCTCAGCTAGTTGGCATTTACAGAGCTCAGGGCTTTGTAAGATATATCATACAACAGATTTGTTGTTAGCCATAGATTTGTGTCAGTGTGCTCCTGAAATGTGTGAAGGAGATCATCCATTACCTATTTATTTTGACAGCCATCAATAAATATTGCAGGGATCAAGTGATCTTATCATATTATAGGTGATTCATGGAGCTATTTTACTACAATCGTCAATATTATCAATATTATTATTGTTGTTGTTACCATTTTAGTAGCTTGATAATCAGACTGAATGACCCCTCATTTTCTCATCGTGTTCATGTTAGCTGTTTTCAGACAAAAGACAGAACTTTAACAGGAAAAGACGAGGAAAACATAACAAATGCAGGACAATTAACAAAAGAACAAGGCAATGTTAGTTGTTGATTTAATGTTGGTGTATGTGGCATTCATAGTATGTGTTAATTTAAGTATGTGTTGAGATTACGCTTCAACAGCCAGTCTTTATGTAGAGTTTAGTTGTTGGGCTTTAGGAAGAGTGAAATTATGGCTGGTTGGTTTGCTGGAAGTCTTGAATTTTGTTTTATTTCAGTTAGATATTTAGTTTGTTGAAGAGCAGAGCTAGAATGGACCAAAGATTGAGAACAGTTCATCCTGTGTTATTGGTGAATCAAGTATGTGGGTTTGTTCTTCACTAAGCTGTGGTAAGTCAATACTGTTGAGAAATGAGTTCTTGTCTTCTTGACTTGGATTCTTTTCTGATGAATAAAGATTGGCATAAAAACTTTGGAAGATTTTACTTATCTCTTCAGGGGAGTGTGTGGGCTTCCCTGCTGACTCCTTAATGATTGAGACTGTTTCTTTATTGTTTTAACCTGATTTATTGTTATGTTGGAAAGTCTGTGTATCAGGAATTTAGTCTTCTTGTTCATGATTTCCTTTAGTTGAAATGTATATTTTCTTAATTCATTCTGTGTTTCCTCTGTTGGGTTATTTGCATTCGTATTTTCGAGTTGTTTGGTTTTTCCTTCCAGTTCAGCTTCTTGTTCCTTTTTTCTTTTTTCATAAACTGAGAATAAAATTATTTTTCCTCTTAATACTGCCTTTCCAGGCACTGAAGAGTTGGTGATGACTTTTGGGAATCAGTTATTTGTAGGAAGGATGCCCACTCTTTTTTAATATAACTGTCAAACTCAGGGTCTTTGAGAAGAGATGTGTTAAAGTGCCATCTGGAGATGACTGGTTCTATTCCACGTAAGTGTTACGGGGGCATGGTCGCTAATAATGATGAGGTGGATCTATGAGCCTGAAATGTTTGAAGTGAGTTGAATTGTTTTCCCTAGTGAGTGTATATATTTGGTCCAAACTGAACTCCAGCACAGTGCCTGTGCACCACTAAATTTAATGCAATTGTTGCGTTAAGACTGGTACGTTTATTTTCAAAGGAAATGAGTATGTCGCTCACCTCTTTGCAGCATGGGGTCTACGGGGATGTGGATTGTGTACCCAGGCTGGAGAGTGAATCTGGACCTTTTTTGTGTCATCTGTTTTGTCTTTGTTCATGATGCAAATCCTGTTGGAGCACTCGTCTATGTATTGTTCCAGGTGGTCTTTATTGCTGACCACCAGTTCTCTTTGTAGAGAACACAGATATCTGAGTATTGAGAGGTATGTTTTCAGCAAGCATGCGTCAGCAGCAAAATGTGCACAAACCTACAGTAGGTGGAAGTATTTCCAAGAATGGTGTAGAAGGAGATACATGGAGACACACAGTATCATTTTTAAAATGCTATTCAGGGCATCTAGGAGTAGGAGCTGCTGGCTGGTAACTAGTGTTTTCAGACCTGATTTATTCAGAGCACTTACTAAAAACCTTGGAAAGACTATCCATTTAGTTCGGTTTATTTTCAAACAGACACTAGAAAATGGTTTGAAAATGAGGATATGGTCCAAGATATGCAGGTTATGGACAGACATTGTCATTGTTTTTTACCAAGGCACTGAGCCTAGATCTGGATCTGGTTCTCTGTCTGCCCACTTATATCCTGGGAACCAGACAAATCTGCGAGCTCATGTTTTATTTGCTCTGGCAGATGCATCTGGTCCCCTCCCATTCAGACAGATTTCCAGCTGACCAGGCCCGGGTCGGGCCAATCACAACTGTTTATATAATATGGGAAATCGAAAATGAACTGAGAGGTGGTCCCAGACTAATTTGCATTTCCAAATAGGTCTGGCGATGTCAGGTAACAATACCCATCTTTGGAGCAAGATGACAAAGGCAGTACATGGCGAACACTGCCTGCCCAGTTGGCCAAAGTCAGCCATCTCTTTGTCTACAAAGCATCCTCACATGAAGGATCAAATACAATGGCTTCAATCTTAGGAGATGGGTTTCTTTTAAAAAAAAAAAAAAAAGTATACTAATTATGGTGCAATACAAAGCAAATTTTAGTAGGATTTCTTTTGATTTGTCAGGCTAGCCCACTTATCCTACTCTAACAAGGTTCAAATGCAAAGCATCGAACCTCTGGGTTTATGCAAAATATACTTCAAATAAAGTCCTCCTCCCTTCCAGTACTGCTACAGTCTCAGTCACACTCCAAAGTAATGCCGCACACAATCACAGTGATTGCTAATTCACACATCTATCAGATACAGAAACAGTCACTAAAACAGCAACTATCTTACAAACAAATGCAATTGCTAACACACACAGTCTGTCACATGCAGATATACTGTAATTACACTCCCTCTCTCAGTTTCTCAGTTTTTCTTCACACGCTCTTTGAGTTTTCAGTTCTTTGTCAACTTTCTCCATTGCACATGTGCACACACACAGACACACACACACACACACACCAGAGGTTCTGTGTTTGTTGCTGAAGTCACCAGTGCAGTAAAGTCAGGACACCATATGTAAAACACCATAAATCCAATTACTTTATGCAAAGTGGTGGAGGTGAGTTTCACAGTAACAACACAAGGTCCAGTCCTGCTTCTTCACCGCTGGAATGGGACATGAGAGGCTATGTGGGAAGAGACTAGCAAGCCTGACTAAACTACAAAACAACCTCACAGATGCACAAACACTCACACACCTTTGATTTCTAAAGGTTACAAACTAAAAGCTGAAGGAAAATTCTGTGTCCCCAGTAGACCGGTAGCCCAGCGTTCCGTGTTAGCACCAGCATGCTAATCCAGCTTGTTGTGCATGCCTTTCCCAAATCCAACTGTGTGTGTTCCCTAAATCCATGTGTGTGAGAGTCTGTGTGTGTTCCTCAAGACAAGTTGGGCTTTGGGGTGTGTGTTCCCTGAACTGAAGCAGCTGTGTGTGTGTGTGTGTGTGTGTGTGTGTGTGTGTGTGTGTGTGTGTGTTTCCTAAATCCAGCAAACAAATTCTAACCTGAAGCTGGCTGCCACTTTCTCAAAAACACAGCCTAACAAGATTCTCGGTGCTCTGAAAGCTCTGCTGTTTAGTGACAAATAAGATTCACTTCTGAAAACACCTTAAAATACTCTGTTTAAATTGCTGTGTGTGTGTGTGTGTGTGTGTGTGTGTTATTTGCCAGTGTTTTGATTTGATTAGGTATTCTTTCCCTGAACAGCACCGTCACGCATCAGCCGTCAGACCACACCGTGACCTTCCTCAAACACTCAAATGTGTGTGTGTGTGTGTGTCTCTGTGGATGCAAATATTTGTAGAATGTGTGTGTGTTTGGTACCAGTGTGTGAGAGTTTGTGTTGTGGTTGTTTGTGTGTGTGTGTGTTAAAATGCAGTGAGTTCTCCATGACTGTCAGATGAATGTAACTGGGTGGTAGAGATACTTGCGTGTGACAGCTTAAGATCTCCTCTCTGTGACAAAACCTTTGAGATTGTGTGTGTGTGTGTGTCAGTGCCACCAGCTGAGTGACGGATCGTGTTGAATGGTGCAGAACTGCAGCAGCCCGGCACACTTAACAGCCTCTGACTTACTGCGGTGCCACACACACACACACACACACACACACACACACACACACACACACACACACACACACACACACACACACACACCTGGCCTCCTGCCCACTATCTCCTCCTTTCCTCGCTATAACTCCTTGTCTTTCTCCTCTTGTCGTCTCCTCAGTTCATCCTTTTGTTTCTCATCTTTCATTTCTTTTTTCATCATGAGTCATCAAGCTGTGTTTCTCCTCCCTCCCTGTCCTTCCCTTTGTCATCCTCTCCTCCTGTCATTTATCTTTTCTTTTTTTTGCCTGTCCTTCTCATCATCATCCACCTCCTTTTCCTCTCCACCTTCCTTGCTTCCAATTCTCTTCATCTTTCCGTCTCCCTCGTTCCACATCCAACACTCTCCTCTCTCCCCCTAATTGCCCTCTTCTCTCCTCTGTCTTCATACTTTATTCTTTTCCTCTCCTCTCCCCCTAGATCGACCTCCTTATCCTCCCTTCCTCCTCGGTGAACTCTCTAGTTCTCCTTCTTTTTCTTCCTCCGACCTCCACTGCGGCTGTCTGTCTTTGGCATCATTGGCCCATCCAGCCAGTGGCAGTTTTATTATTCTCTTTTATGGTGTTAATAAGGCATGCCTCAATAAGACAATCCACTCTCTGCAGCACTACTACAACTACTAATGTAATACAGTACTGCTGCTACTGCTACCGCTGCTACTAGTAACTCTTTACTACTGTTGTCACCACTACCACTACCAATAATTGTCGAATAGAAGTCAGTTTTCAGTCTCAAATAATGATGCACATGGTAAATTCAGCATAATGTACATTTCCACAGCACTAATTCCATCAGTGCAATGATATAATCCCATCATACTCACACTTTGTTGCTATTAGTTTCTCTTTTTAACAGAAATACTGTTCTCATTAGAGCGTGGAAGTTCTTTCTGGACCTGCTACTGGAAAGCTTTTAATGCGAAACATCTGTGCAGGAAGTAGCTAAATGAATGAAAAAACGGCAAAGTAGAAGTGATAAAAATTAATTGGCGAATAAGTACAGTGTGACAAAATAACTCAAATCCCACCTTTTTCGAAGCTTGGAAAACCATTCTCAGCATCGAGTGGAAGCTCAGATAAAGCTAGCAAGTGGACCTTGAGTTGAGATTACACATGCCGTCATTCACTAATTAATTCAAATCACTTCTACTTTGCTGTTTTTTTTGTTCAGTGTTAAACTACTGTAAATGCAACACTACTTGCACTGCACAGATTAAAAGCCTTTCGGCAGCTTTAAGGACGCTCTTTTTTATGATATTGTTGTCGACTGTTTTTGTGATTGTGTAATACATGTAACATACTGTATATACACAGTTTGTGCTGTAGTATTACTGGAGTTCTGAACAGATATTGGCCTTACAACAAGATGCTGCAAAAAAAGACGAGACTACTAAACAAGTGTTATAGGCCGTCCGCAGTTTGTTTTTTCTGCAGCTTCTGAAAGTTGAATATTAATACAGATCTAATGCCAATCCATGTTGTCTGAGCTGCCCTTCTTTATCAAGCTCTGTTAAACATGTAATACAATCAAACGTTACTTTGTCCATGCAATGTCCATCTGACAAAAAAGCATACATCTATTTTAAGAAACACTATATTGAGTCAGGTTTTGGTATGTGAAGGCTAATGCTAATGTAACAGCTAGCCGTAAATGGCATTTTCAACACATTTGGTTTCACAGTAAAGGTTGACCATTGCCTTGACATTAAAATGAATTAATTTTGAAGCACATGTAGGAAGTGATGATTATCAGCAGGAGCTTAATGCAGACCACAAAACTGTATTTATTGTGGTTGTGTAACATCTGACTGATAACAATCCAACTGGTCAGATTGGTTCATCCCTAATAAAGGCCTGGGTCTCTCTTGATTTGAGAATTTACTGTTCGACTACTACTGTTGCTACAGTAGTGCTATAGTTTTTCACTCTTTAAATTTTTGGGGCATTTTGCCTTTACTTGATAGTATACAGTAGAGAAAGGCATGAAATGTGGTGATAGAGAGGGGGATGCCATACAACAAAGGGCCGTACACCAGGGATGCTGAGATGCACTACACTGTGCCGTCTTTGGCTGAGTTGACAGCTATGAGAGAAATGTGGCGAAATCTCTGGTTCAGTCCAAAGTGTTTGTCCTTGATCGCACTGTGAGACAAGTCCGTTGATGTCTGATCCAGAGCTTTGGCCACAAAAGAGAGCCTATGTAAAAATTCTCAGTGTTGGAAATTTTAGGCCCAAGTCTCACAATGCGACTGCAATCAGTATACGGCATGAAATGATGCAGAATACCTAGCGCAACTTGATGATGTCTCTGCTTGTTTCTATTTACATCATAGCCCTACAATTCATAGGCTTGACACCGACTACGACCAATACTTTATTAGACCAATCTCGCACTTGCAATGTCGCTGTTTTTGCATAGTGTGGCAATATTAATCATAAGTAAATTTGTGAAGAACTTTTCTTAACATAATTACGAAGTGCTTAAACAAAGAACGTGGGGGTAATAACATTATACAGTAAAAGGTAAAACCAGATCAAATAAATAACATAGTACAATTTAGTCCAGGAGATATGAGTCAGTTTAAAGCGGTGTGTTTTAGCTGATGCTTATGAAGGTGAAGAAAATACAGAATTATGAGAAGAGATTTCTTTCTGCTGACTTAAGTGTGCGCCCTTGTATATTTGGGCTTAGTGATGAATACAAATTTGAGCTGTATTCTTGAAGCAGTTAGAAGTCAATAAAAGCAAGGGGTAATGTATTCTCTTCTCTTAAGAGTGAAAAGCGCCGCAGCTTCACTTTGGACCAATTTGCAGCCTCAGACAGATTTGTTCTGTTTTACTAAGTGCTAAATATAGGGGGTTACAATAATCAGGAATGGATGAAGTGGAAGCATAAAAACATTTCTCTACGTCAGTGGCAGACAAAAATGGTTTGATTTTAGAGATACTTAGCTGGTAAAATCAAGACTGAATAACTCCTTGTACTTGGTTGTCAAAGCCCAGATTTGAACAACAAAGTGCAGACCAGTGGAAGACTAAGTAACAATCAGTAGGTCCATTCACTTGTGAAGAACTACATTGCCTTTGTCAGGGTGGAACATGAGTGTCATGTGACTTACAAATATTATATTCACTATGTTTAAAAAAATTAAGCACTGTGCTTGAACAGATTTGACTGACTTTTTGAGCGCTGATGATAATATTTTTGGATTCAAGTTTCTGTTTTATACCATGTCCATGGAAGATATCTCTTGAAAATCATCCTGAGTTTCAGACTGAGCTCAGGGTAATTCCTCTCTGAAAAACCTGCCCTTTAAATTTCGCCCACATTACCAACCACATTATTCGCTCATTATTGTATTGTCATTCAGCTTCCCTTTTTCTTCCTTCTACATTGTTTGACCTGTTGTTGTGCATGTGCTGAAGGTGGTAGAGATCTACCAAAACTAAATGTCATGCCTCTGTGTGCATGTTCAGTATGCTGTTTTCCTTTTGAGATGTCAGTCTGCACTGTCCACTTAATATAAGCCACGTGCAAAGCATAAATGCCAGATACACAAGCTGCTGCCTGCTTTCAAACTGCTGCTTATCGTCTCATAATGCACTTTTTATAATAGCATCATCTCATGCTTTGATGTAATTAGGATGCCACAGGTACCCGAGGGATCTTGGGTCCAGTTTCATGTACATAATGAATATTTATATACAGTATTACCATTTCTGGCAGCTAGCTTCCTTTTCTTGATTAGTTCTTTGCCTCATGGGGTCCTTTTGGCGTTTGTTTCCGTGCTGGTCGTGACATAAATTAAAAAATATTTCAAAATGGTTTTCAGTCATTTTTGTAACATTAGGTGTTGAATCTTTGTTTGTAAAGCTTGAACTTTAACTGGATGTGTAGGAAATCTTGAGTGATCAAGTATCCTTATAAACTTGTATGGTAAAATAAAAGAAGGTATTCAAATAATGACCAAGTCTCAAATATTGGTACACATGGTAAATTCAGCATAGTGTACATTTCCATAGCACCAGTTCCATCAGTACAACAATTGTAGTCAAATCAGTTAATTCTTAGGCCTTAAGTTGAGCTTATTTTGTCACACTGTTTTCACCAATTAATTCCAGTCGCTTACTTAACCATTTTTTTGGTAAGCTGCTGTCAATAAACTCAAAACTTCCTGCAGAAATGTTTCACATTAACAGCCTTCCAGCTCAAAGGGCACAATCACTCCCTTTTCCTGGTAGGCTTTTAATGTGAAATACTGGCAGAAAGTGTTTTCATTGGCAGTAGCTTAGCACAGAACAATAAAACATCAAACTAGCTGCAAGTGAAATTAATTAATGTCTACATTGTTGTACTAATAGAATAAATGCTGTGGACCTTGTATGGTAAAAGAAGATAAAAGGGACTCAGCAGTACCTCACGGTCACCCATTTTGTCTTGGCTTCACCAGAAGCCGTACATCAGGGATGAACTTACAGCAGACTTTTCCCCCACTCAGTGTGACAGGCGTCAGCTGATGGCTTTGTCTGGTGTTTGTGTGTATTTGACAGCGATTTGATGTGACAGCAATCATCAGAGGGTTTGGTTTGCTTAGTAATTTTCATTCAAACTGGCATGGGGGTAGGGGTGCGGGGTGGTTATCGATTCCTGGCCTCCCCTCCAATTCCATCTCCTCTCTCTTCAAACACAACTGACCCTGACACCCAATCACAATATGTCGCTAGCTGTCCGTCAGCTGCATCACCTGGTGTCATCCAGGATAACTAAAGAAAAACCCAAACTGTCTGCCAGCGTTTCAAGAAAAATATTGGCAGCATGTCTATCAAAATCCTTCTGAACATACAGCAGGGAATTTAAGCTTTTTATGCATTTTTAACATTTAGGATTGTCTTATCTTTCTCCTCTGTCTCACAGCAGCTGTGTGGGATGTTGCATTGAAAGGCTATGTAATCTCATTTTTGCAACACTAGGCAAGGTCTGAAATGTCTAAAATCAAATGGACAGGCATACCATAAAATGTTTTCTCTCCTTGAAAACACTCTTAATGGAGGCTTTTTTCGGGAGAATTTCATATTGTGGTTTGACCAATATGATTTTGGCTGATAATGATACCTATATGTTTTTTGAGCATTGTGCTTGTATTAATATTTTGTGCTATAAGACTTTTAGATGTACACATTTTCAAATATAATATTTAGTATAGTTTCCCCTAAATCTTATGGGTTAAGGATGCACCGATCTCATTTGCCATATTGGTACTGGTGCCGATGTTGACCTGATTAAGCACATCAGGTATCGGCCAGACGGGACGACCACATTGAATATAGTTCATCACTGTTACTGTAATATTAAGTGGTTCGTCTATCAGTTACGTTCATTCAGCCATGGTGGGATTATTTAGTGCCACAGCAATCCCTGGCCTCACCTTACTTATATAAATAATGTTTCCAAGGGATCCACTTTTTGAGGTCCCCAGATTTTAAATTTGAGAAAAAAAGGTATTGACTGGTATTGGATAGGTACTCTGTATCGGCAGATGTACTGGAATTGGTACCTGGAGGGGAAAACATGGATCAGTGTATCCCTACTAAATTTTATTGTTGTTAGTGAGAAGAAAATCTGTGAAACAACATAAGACCATCAAAAACAACACAAAAACTTGCTTTAAAAGCATTGCTATAGAATTTCTTGAAGGTTTAGCAGCTGTTGTTTAAGGAGGGTGTTTAACCAAATGGGAAGCCAAAATCTAGAATGTGATACTGCCTTTGAATGAATAAATGTTACTAGAAATGGAATGCATTAGTTCAAGCAGAGAACTGAAGTTGCATTCGCTGATTTGCATCAGCTGCATCATTCATGCTTCACTTATCAGCTGCTTGGCCACCAGCTGACTCGTAGTACCCAGTCATATTCATACAGGTGTACATGTAACAGAGTTGAAATAGATAATTCCCCTTGCAGGCCTGGTCAAGGTTCTTTCATTGGTGTTGTCAGCAAGTTAAGTAAGCAAAGAATGACACCTAGTGGTTAACTGGGATGTGCTTGCTGTCTTGGGATGGAGCATGTGCCACCATCGTCCCAGTCTGTAAACACCACGCTACGGGTAGCTTCGCTTAAGCAAGCCTCTGTCACATATGTCATATATTATATCTTTTTGTGTCCGTACATTGGTGTAAGCATTGCATACTTCTATTTTTTTTATATGTAGCGTAAGTTTAATGCACAGTGTTGTTACGTGTATGGCTACATATGTTCACTTTCATGATATGACTGACTGTTAACCATGATATGTGGCAGCTAGCTAACATGTATATTGTATTGTTTAGCGTGTGCACCGTCCACTGACTGCTTTAATTGCATGCGTGCGTTGTGTGTGTCCATCCATCATCTCCAGATTGTCCAGTAAACACGATTGACTGGACAACTACCATCGTCGTTGGCTATTTAACACAATGCAGACCGCAACTGTTACATACACATCGGCGTTTATAACCCGGCACTGTATCGCTGACTACTCTGTCAATGCTGCAGCTTCCTCCACCGCCCCAACCTCCTCATGTGCTAGGCTTTTGGTATTGTTGACTTTACTAAGACCTAATGTTCATGTACATGTCAAGGAGATCAGTTCTCCCAGCAAAATTCTCTGATTCTTTGAGAGTTTCCCTTAAATAATAGCCAAATCATGTTTTTGCCTAATTTAACTATAACCATTTGCTATAAATGGTAAGTGTCTCTAATTGAAATAACATTTTTGAACAATGAAATGGATTAGATATTCATGTGTAGTTTTGTCAGCAAAGGATCTTTATGTAGTGGGTTGGCACTAAAAGCCACAGTATTTCATAAAGTCAGTTTTTCGCCTAACCCTTACTAGTTTTGTTAGTTCTTTCCCTGTGATACCTAACATGTCAGACTCCTGTATAACTTCCCTTCACTGTTGGTAAATATGAATGCACAGCACAAACCAAACTTTTGCTGCTCTACACAAACGACCTTCCTGCTGCGATTCACGCCGCTGTTCAAGCTTTGCTGCAGTCCCAACACACATCAATTCGCAGCCAATGCATTCTTGATTAGGCGTGGACACGGTAATTGTTTTCATTGCCTTGGATTGGAACGACATTGAATTTAATGTGGTCCATCGATCTCTTGTTGGGGGGAAATTGGGTTTGTTACCAGCGTTGTAGCTCTCTCATGGCCCACATGTTAACCTTTTATAGTCTCTTTCCCTCGAACCACATTTTTCTCTCCAATCTCACTCTATCTCCATCTAGGCCCATCCTCCCGTCTTCATTCTCCTGTCTCATTCTCCTACCCTTTGACTTTTAATCTCTCCCTCTTTCTCCTTCCCTCTATCTGTCTTTTGATTTGTTTTATACTACCTCCTATTCCTCCCTCGCTACCTCTTTTTTTTTTCTCATTCTACCCTCCTAATTTGCTTTAAATTTAAAAACTCAATTAGTATGATTACTTATCAGAAGAAATATTGCCAAGGCAGTATTCCACTGAAAAACAGCTGAAAATAAGCAAATATTTGGTATTGTCTACTCGATATGACTTAAAAGAATAGGCAATTATCAATATTGCTGTTGACAGATTTTTTGTATTTCGGTAAATTTATTTACTTAAAGTATTTAGAGGGGTTACTCTGTACATTCTTTTACCTTTGCTGTACCTTTGCTTTACTATGGAGCATACAGTAAATCTATGTTTTTACTCTTTCTAGTGTCTCATTGCCAGAAGTTCCAGAAACCTTCCACAAAGCTAAATTTCTGTTTGATCTGGAAACACAGTGCTGTCTTTGTATTTTGTACTGTAAAACAATTGAGCAGATTTCCTACCAATTGTAACTTGTGGCATACCACAAAATATGCAGAGCGAGGAACCTTGTAGAAGCTTCTTATTGTCTCTAAATGTAAGGTACCCTGGTTAGTTTCTTGTAAACAGTTTATACCACAAAAGCCCAGTGTGAGTATCCTTGATCCCTCACAGGTTACTGCACTGAATGCATTTCTTTCTTCATAAAACATTTGCATAGTGAATGTTTCGAATATATTGTACCCAGTGTTGTTAAAGCTGCACTAATCAATTTTTTAGATTACCAATTAATTAAGTGACTACATGTAATGTGAAAGGTGTCGCTCATAGTAACGAGCACACTGGCTCTGTGGTTCCCCTCATCTTTACTGAGCTTCTTTCAGCTCATTGTTTTGGTTCACTTTCACAGCTCTCATCAACCTGTCCAGAGAAACTCACTATATGCTACCTGCCCAGCAGCAAACAGCAGACAGACAACGTTAGCAGCTAGCTGGTGAACTCTCTTGAGAATTTAGAATTTAGCAGCTAAAGAGCCAGGTATTTTTCTCAGGAGTTGGTGGAGACCGAAACAGAGCTAAAATGTGTGTGAATGTTTGACTTAAATTCATAGGGTGGATAGAAACATTACTCCAAATATATGTTTATGTTGCTCCATGTCTTCTGGATATATAAATATCCTATAGGACACACAGAGGAGTTGAGGATGCTACAATCACCCTACTTAACATTTTGTTTAAACACCTAGAGGAGAATAAAACCCATGCTAGATTGCTATTTATTGATTTTTCTTCAGCCTTTAATACTATCCAACCCCACATTTTAGCCATGAGGCTGACAGAGCAGTTTGAGTAGAGTCACAATCTGGTGGGTTGGATAATGCATTTTTTGACAAACAGAACACAGAGGCTAAAAGTCCATGGCATTTTATCATCATCACTGGCTCACCCCAGGGCTGTGTGCTTTCACCTTTACTTTATATTTTGTACCCAAACATGTGCCAAAGTATGCATGAGAACAGGACCATATTGAAATTTGCAGATGATTCAGTCATTGCGAGTCTGGCACACGACAATCAGTCCAGCCATGGCATTGGTGAGTTTGTCACCTGGTGTGGCGAATCTTTCTCAGAGCTGAACATATCCAAGACAAAGGATGTGATCATAGATTTCAGAACTCATGCTTCAATCTATGAGACTACAATCATCATAAAGACCTGGCTGTTGATTGTGTAGAAAGCTACAAGTATCTCGGGACAGTCTAAAGAGACTCTAAAGAAGAATTGTGAGACAGTGGGCACATCATCATTTGTTTTGTCTCAAAAAACTGTGCCCTTTTTACATTGATAAAACCGTGATGACCTCTTATATCAGGCTTTCATTGAATCAACCTTGTCTTTTTCCCCTGTGTCATGGTTTGGTAACCTGTCTCTGAAAAACAAAAAAATTCTCTTAACCCAATCGTCAAGTGGGCAAGTAAGCTTAGCTAGGTGAGTCTCATCTCAACCTATCAGTTCTTTACTCCTCAAAGCTGCAAGGCGAGCTTTATTCTTCAAGACTGTTCCCATCCCTTACATAGCCAATTCCAGGTCCTTCACTCTGGCTGTCGGTTTGTGGCCCCTAGATGGAGAACAAAACGAAAATATAATAATTAATGCTGCTTTAACGTCAGTCATCTCAGCCAGCAGCCCCTTTGCTCCCTGCCTTTTGCCAAGTTATGCTTCTTGGGGCATAACTGCCACCAACTATCAGTGGAAATGCATGACACTATAAGCAGGAATGTTATGTCATCCGCGTGCATATGTGCATTGTAGGAGAGAGCAAGATACAAACAAAACAGGGACTGAGACCCTCAAAACAATGCTCCTTAGTGTCATTAGTCATCAAAAACTCCACAGGGTCCCTTTAAACAAGAAAACTTTCCATTAAAATCCAGGATAATGGATCTTTTTTTTTTGTCTTTTTTCTTAGATCTTTAGATCAAGCAGAGTCGACCCAAACGTCTACTCATTGGTTGGGAAACTTTCAGGATATCACACTGTACATGGCCTGCATTATAAAGAAGTGATTTAAATCTAATCATAATAAATGAAATCTACAATGGAAATGGGTTTATAGTCTGTAGCTGTGCTAAGGTTAAAATCTCTTCATATGGCCAGTGGCTGACATTGACTGTCTAATACACTACTTATTAATAAAGGTCAGTTTAAGTTTTCTATCAAAACTTAAATGGACAGTTCAAATCATTGCACTTGATTGCAGTATCTATCATAATGTAAAATTGAGAACACTTAGAAACTGGGGCAAATTGGACATTACACTAATTTTTTTTTACCTTTCTCTTTGTCTTTCTCAGCAGTCAGAGTGTAGAGCCAGTCCCAAGGAAAGCACAGGGCCGGCTGTGGACCTGCTTGGCCTGGGTAAGACATGACCAACCTTCTACCAATTTACAATATAATAACACTCAGATAATATAATGACTTATCAAACTGTTTTCACATGTCTACCTATGGTGTCATATAAACCAATTATGCAGGGTGATGTAATAACATTTTCAGATTGATATTGTATTCATTGCAGGTTAAATAATGTGTGACATTGTAAGGGGAAAGGTTTAATGCTGCCAGGCTTTATTTAAGTCATGTACAGAGACCTTATTATACCATCTGACAGTTAATACATCATTGGTGGCTTCAGACCACCATGTCTGACACAACTGTGAGCAGATTACAGTTAAATCCACCCAACAGTCCAGTCATTTACTGGACTATCTAATTATGTTTTAATGTGTATTCCAAACAGGCAAAGTAAACTAATTTTGTTCTTTGGAGGAAATTGGGCAATATCAGTTAATTGTATAACTTTGCTAGAAAATTATATTTTACACCCCATATTACTCACTTGAGTATATAGTAGACGTATTGCCTTTAGGAAAAATTAAGTGAAATGGGTTATGAAAAATCTATGCAGTTGTGAAATTTTTAGGATCATTGTGGGAAATCTATCTGTAGCTAGATTAAGGTTTAGTTTTTAATGTAATAGGAACAAAATAATTGGAATGAGTCATTAAAACATGTCAAAACATACGTCTGTGTAAAACTACAGAGCTATGCTATGGAGCTAAAAAGTGCTTTTAGGGAAGTAAAACAATTATGCTCAAAGCATTGTTGTGGCTTTAAAATTTAGAGCAAAAAATGGAGAAGTAAGTAAAGTAAAAGAAGTAAGAGGGCATCAAATGCTTTTGAGTCAGTAAGAATCTGTAGTCCTGGCTGAACTATTTAAACTAAGAGGATTACTCATACCCCCTTTCACCAATGTGAACTTAGTGCTAGTTCTGGGCTGGTGTTAGTGCCCTTTCGGAGTTGGTTCAACATGCAAACCTTCTAAGAACCGGTTTGCTTTTCCACGGGCTATAGAGCCATGTTATTACGTCACTGTATACGTCTGTATACGTCTCCACTTTCCCAGCAACGCTAGTGCCAACTTCAAGCACAACAGCAACAATGGTGGACTACATCGTCTCTTTACAAGTGTTACTCCTGGCTGATTGCTCGTCATGATTGCTATGGATGGCAGTTACATTCGAAAAGAAAGGTAATTACCTAACACATTTTGATTCTTATTAACACTGAGCGTAAGATTTAGTTGTTGGTTTTCTTGTTGGTCACGATAATCCCACCCTCAGCCCCTGACGTAAGCAGTTCTTGGTTGTAGATCAGTAGATAAGTGTTGTTGCCGCTGTGGATCCAGTTTTCTTGGCCGAGTTCTTTGACTGTCGAAACACGAAGAACTGGCCTTCAAACTGCCTTGGTGGAAAAGGGATAATTAATAATTAATGCCTACACAGCAATGCTACCCACTCATGTATTTTCACTTATATGGGCTGATAAGTGTCAGCCAAAGTCTCAGGTGTAGTCAAACCAAAATGTGCTCGCCATTCATTTCAGTGAAGAACAGGTTGACGCATTGACTTCTGGTCACAAATTGGCCTGGAATTTGTATTATCAATTTGACACATTTTAGATTAGATTCCCAGGCAGTCAGTTTAGAGGGAGAACTGATCACGTTTTCTTTACCTCCCGCACACATGCATTTTAATAACTGAAGAAGACAACAGCAGAATAGCTGGAAAGATTGAATGCACCGAGGATATGACATTCAACAAAGGTCACAAGCTGGATTCAAACCTGTGACATTTGGAGTACACGGTATGTGTCTTGGCCCGTTAACCACCAGGAGACGCTCAGTAAAAACGCAGCAGAAAAAGCCAGGCTCGGTTCAGGGTATTCTCCATAAATTTGTAATATGCAATCACCCTGTGTTTTTCCAATACAATGTGGCATTGTATTAGACTTAGCTGAGGGTAAGCTGCACTGACAGGAGAAAGCGCCAGTGGATACAGCATTGATCAAACATTCCTGGCCGCAGCATGGTGGAGTGAGAGTGGACGCCCTACTATAAATAACCAATGCTACACACCTTGCAGCCATGTCGAGTGGATGAGATTTCACACATAATCAATAAGTCAAATACGTGGCAGTATGCCTTCAGCACTCGCGCATCCCTCCATCCCCTCCGTGTCTCTGGTTACCTTATTCTGCAGCTGTCAAAGAGCCGCTCTCTGCCTCCCCTTCTGTGTCTGTGTGTGTGTGTGTGTGTTTCTGTCGATTCCGCTTTAATGCTTTAATTCAGTTTAGCAGGCTGTCCTGGAATCAAAGTTCGGATAAGCATTTTTTACACACTTTTTTTTTCCATCCTTGTGTTTTTCTGCTTGGTTTGCCAAACAATTAGACCAATATTGATTTTTATTAAATGTCTAATATAATAAAAGAAGGCTTATTCTTGGCTACAGCTGCTTTAAAACATATTTTATGTATGTATTTCAGATTTTATTTGATAGCTTTTGTGTACCATGATGATAAATGCTGTCTCAGAGATGTTCCATCCTGCCAAAAATAGGTCTCTGCAGGAGCCACTGAATCAATTTCAAAAACTTTTCTTGATGAAGCAGCCCTGTCTGTTTGTTTCAGGGGTTTTTTTTTCTTGTCCCTTTCACTTTCTTTTCCTACAGTAATGGTCCTGACACGCTGAATTGACACTTGTGTCCAGAGAGAATAAACAGGATTCTTCCTCCATGTTGTCTCCTCTATTCTAGGAGCAGCTGGCCTTGTTTTGGTCCCAGTTTTACCTTTAGTAGAAATGTTAGGTTATTGTTGTTTCAATATTTTTAATTGGCAGAAACACAAATGTCACTGTTGAGACCAGAGATAGAGCATTTTTCTTGTTCAGTTTTTGTTTCTATTAAATTAACATTAGTTCAAACCTTTTCTAGATACATAATCAAACACATAGATTTTTTTTGCCAAATGCCTCTAGCTTTTTACTCCAGAGAGAGACAAAAAAAGAGAAATATGGGAAAACATGTACACAGCTGGGTCCTCCAAAACAATGAAGATCATCAACAATGTATGCTACATGCTTCAACATGCTAAGACTACATCCACACTAAGTGGGCTAAATTTGAAAATGCATCTTTTTTCCTCTGTTTTGGCCCTCTATCCACACCAAGGCAGTGAAAAGCTCTAAAGGTAAATCTTAAAACTCATACTGCTTGTTTTAGTGTAGGCTAGGAAACAGATATTTTGGAGAACAGTAACATAAGCCTTGTCAGTGTCTTTGTGAAAGTAAAAACAGCACTGTGTCGCCTCAAAACCTCTCTCTGTTTACCATATTAATGTCAGTATAGCTGATCACACTATACAGACCAATTAATTACATCTGTGTATTCTTGCTAGCGGTCTTTGTCAGTCAGCGGAATAGTGTGAAACTGGCGGCAGGAATGTGTATCACGTTGCCTGCGTGATCTGTTCTTTTGCGTGTGCACGATACAAACAAAACACTGCTCTATAGCGCTACTTGTGGTCAGAAACTCCACAGGGCACCTTTAAGCTCTGTTCATGTTTTTTTGACCAATTTCTCGGTAAAAGAGCTACTTGTTAACAGGTAGTTTTTATGAACCGCAATCAAATCACTGTTTTGTATTAATTCAGTTGTCTAACTACAGAAACAGAAAATATGTAAGTAAGAAGAATTCAATTGTGAGTTTGGCTGTTTTACAACATAGTACAGGTGATCACAGAGAGCAGGAGGAGACAGAACAGGGATTAAACAGGCTGAGCAGAGTAACAAGGCTGTGTCTTTACCACTCCTTACCAGATGTCGGATATGAAGCACAGTTTGGTTGTAGAGGAACTGATTAAGCTTATTTTCTATTGGTCAGACATTTTTATCCAGCTTAGTGTAGACATACTATAAACCTGTAAGGGAGCCCAAGGGAAAAATGTCAGTTACTTTTGTCTTTTTTTTTTTTTTTTACCATTTGAGGATAACTTAAACTGATATAATAAAGGTATTAGAACTACAATTTGATACAGGACCCCTCTACAAGACAGGCCCACAAGATTAGGTAATAATGCAGAACCCGCCTTTGTTGATTATATATTGATTAATATCAATTGATGGATTTTGGGGTCACTGGTGGTCTGGAGGCAGCTGCTCACTTTGCACAGCTTTGACTGTAAAGGCACTACAGTCAACTACTAAGGTTTTGCCGTTATCCAACTTTGTGTTATCAGACTTAAACTGTGTAAACACAGCAAGTGTCCACCCTTGCCGTCTGTTGGCTGATGTTATTTTGCTTGGACCTCTTACTCTGGTTACATGATTGTTATACTTTCAAAATCATGGAAATGCACGCTATTTTTCTGCAGCACAGGCTCCCTTCAAACATCCATTAATAATGTGTGAAAAGTTGCACCAAAACACCAAAATCACAGTATAAACTGTTGCATTGTTTGCACCTGTTCACCATTTGATATCGCTGCACATTCGGGGACACCGCAGGAGGTGGTGTCTTACTTCCTTTATCACCTGTAAACATATTGTACCAGTAGCAGGTCATTTTGTGTCCATATTTCACACTTCACCCTCTATAATGATTCTGTCTACCAGCAGCTAATGACTGCGGTCATCAACTGGGCTCGTGTTCCTTTTTCTGGACTCACATGGTCCCAGATCGCAGCGGAGCGGGCGAGCTTCATTTCATGCCCTAGTTGTGACGTGTTTTGGAAAAAAGTGGGTTAAATGAACATCCTTTTAGGTTTGTGGCTGTATCAACTTTTGAAAGACCAAGACCCACTGAATTTTATTATTGATATGATGGAAAAGCCTGCAGTAACATAATCATAGAATATTTTCATATGTGTTTGTGTGAAATTTAATCAGAATATTGCATTAGAATCAGTGCGGGGCTTAATCAACTCCAATATTTTACCCTGTGCGGTGGTGGCCAGGTTCTTAATGTGACAGCCCCCCGCTGCTGAATGAGGTCGCTGCATTCATTGAAGATACTGGGAAGCTCAGCATGTGTGTGTTTGTGTGTGTATGAATGTACTCGGGGCAAAGCAGTTCGGGGTGATTATAAAACACACCCCCAGCCTGAACTATTGGTCTGTTTCCATGGTGAAGTCGAGAGTGCTCTCAAGAAGCGGCTCATGGCAGTGATGATGGGCCCTTTTTCTCCCTGTGGCTCATTTCCATGGCAATGGGTGAATGGGCTTTTGGTAAGGGGGGGGGTGGTTAGAGTGGTTGGAGGGTAATTGATGCACATGAAATCCTACTTTTCACTGTATTTCAATATGTAACTCACACCTGTCAGCCCCTAAGGTAATAATCATAGTCATAATAGGCTTTATTTCTCAAGCACTTTTTTTTACAGCAATTTCCAAAGTAATTTAACTGATTTTAATTACATGAAAGCATCACATGATGGCTAACAGGCAACAATCAATAGTTTAGGTGTCAGGATGGAAGACTTCACAATCAAAGTCATTCTTTGAAAATGAGTTTTAATAAGTGGTTTGAAAGCATGTGGAGTGCTCTTTCTGGCCTTCTCACAGTAAATGGTTTTCCTTGTACCCTGCTGTCTGGCTTAAGGAGCTCAGTCTTGTTCACATTTTAAAAGGGCTAAATTATGGATGTTTCATCACTGTGGTTATATAAATGACCTCCGCTACTTCACTCTCTCTTCCCTGTCAGACTCTTCCTCTCCTCCCCCTTTCTGCCTCTCCATGACTGTCTCTCTCTCTCTCTCTCTCTCT
>LKNJ01003815.1:0-39350 GCA_002120245.1 Maccullochella peelii | reverse complement strand
CTGTGAACTTCCAGCTTCTCCTTTTTGATCTTCTCCAACGGCAGGCCGTGGTGCTTATACTTATCTGTTGTAAGCAAAGGGGGAAGTGTTCACTACATTGGTCTTGTCAAGAGATTTGTTGACAATAAGGAAAATACCGCCAGCATTGTCTTTTTGGAAAACCAGCTGTTTTCTCTGACAATGTCAATGTAATCATGCTTGAACTGGATCCACCATGAAGCTGAGTAACCAGTATTCACTGAAAGTTTTGACCCATCTGTCATAGAGTAAATTACCACGCCGTTCACATCTGGAACATTGGACTTGATGGAACACAGATCTTTCAGGCTTGAAACCACATCCACAATCTCTCAGGAGCACATTGTGAGTTTGTGTTTAGTGAAATGAGTCATAACCATTTCCTTTTGCTCTTCCTGGTTGCAGGGCCCACTACCTGCCAGGGATCTACTCTGTAGAAGATCTGGACAGACTGGTGGGCAGCAGGCTCCCCACCCTGAACTCCCCCACCTACTGGGAGATCAGCAACAGGAGTGGGGTAATTGTAACAGACCGACTGACCACATGTTTAGGTGGATTTTCTAAGACCACAGGTGTATTAAGGGGGTTAGGGTTAGGCCAAGTACACAATGTCTGCTACAATTCATGTATACATACTCACACTCGTCCATTTGAGTTACTGTTGCACTGCGGCACTGTGGTTGCATGTAAACATGTTCTCCGGTTACCTGCGTAACCTGATTTCTCTGAGTTACCTGGTTTCATGAGTGCATGTAAATGTACTGACTGTGACGACTGCTGTTCAACCAAAAGTAGTTACAACACGTTACTCTGCCGGAAACCACAAACTGCTGTTTTTACATTTTTGCTTGTGACTGGATTAAATAAACAAGATAGAGGCGTTGGTAGGAGTATCTTTGAACTTTTGGACAGAGTCAGTCTGGCTGTTTTCCCCCTGCTTCCAGTCCATCTGCTAACCAAGGCTAACCACGTCCTGACTACAGCTCTTTACTTAACTGAGATTGATATCCATGTTCTCATTTAACTCTCAGAAAGAAAATGAATGAGCGCCAGCAAATGTTGAACTATTCCTCAAAGGTGGGGTAGGCAGTATTTTTCATTGGGCAAAAGTTCCATAATAACCATTCAGCATATTATAATTCAAGTGGTCTGAGAGAAAACTTCTGCTTCTCCACCTCCTCATGGCTCTGTATTCAGGCTTTAGAAAATCTAGCCTGTTACGGGAGACTTTGGCCAATCACAGATCATTTCAGAGAGAGGGTATTCCTATTGGCTGTTACAGCAACCAGGTAACAATATTGGCTGCTACAAATGCAGATGTGCGTCCATGTCCCTTCAGATTGTGAAAGCCTGATTCAGTGGTGGAAAATCCTGCAGAAAATTCTGCAACTTGTGATAAACTTCAGTGGCGTTTGTGTGATGTACTAGCCTCTCATCCCACTATTAGACGCCATTGCAGCTGCCCCTGAAGCCTTGGGCGCTCTGCCCTGCTGCCGCGAAATGCTGGAGGGGCGTCTTCGAGAAGACAAGTCACGACGGGAGGGGCCGGGGTCTCCGTGAGGCTCACACCGTGAAAAGCAAGCCCTACGAGGCATGAGGTTTCGCAGGGCAACCAACTCCTTCTGCTGCCGGTTGAAGTTGTGGGTTTGGTGTTAGGGGCTTAGCGGAGTGATACGAGGCAGCAGCGAGAGAGGCTTTAAATGACTCCAATAATATAAACAGACCTAAAGATTAGGCTGTATTATATTTAATGAATAATACACAGAATAATACACATTTTTTTCTCAGGTGGAGTTGAGCTGCAGCCTCAGTAAATGTTTTATAATCTTCTTACTTGCTTACTGAATATGTCTGTGCAGCATCACAGTATAGTTATTTCCTGACCTCTGTGATCTCAGATAAATCCCTTTGACTGCACCGTCAGAGTTGGGCTTCACTCACAGAGACTGGAGGGCTCAGTCCCAGGTGTAGACGGTGTAATGAACTACTGCCTCAGCAAATCAGACATTAATTACACACAATTTGCAAGTAACTGTTGTTGTTTTGTTCCAGGTGATCCACATTGGAAACGCCTCCATCCTCACTCATAACCTACCTGCAATCAATGGCTACATCCACATCATAGACCAGGTAAGAGTCAGCCTCTTAACAGCCAGGAGGCCAACTAGAGCCAACAACATACTGGTACTGGTACTTTACCAGTAGTGCAGCTAGTTTGTCCTGGTGGTGGCGCTAGAGGAAAGATCATGGGGTTGTTAAAAGGGTTCATCCTCTTGAAGCCATAAACATCCTCAGCAGATTTCATGGCAAACTGGTATGTTGAACAGACAGCCAATATTATCCATAAAGTCCCTGTGAAACAGCATTCGTTTTCCTAATGTTGGAGAAGGAAATCATTAATCAAATCATTTTGAGAGGGATTTCATTAAATTGTTTGAATTTGCTTGGATCATTCAAAAGTAGCTCCGCAAACACGAGTCTCTCCAGAAAACTCAGTGATATGGAGCTGTTGTCGAGGACTGTCCATCTCCACACACACCTCCCTTACCCGGGTTGTTAGCTCAGCAGGCGGAGGACGAGGGAGACATGAATAAATTAGACCTCAACCACAATCTAAAATAGAAAGTTTAAGTGAGTCTTTTGTGGGTAAAGTGAAACTGAATTAAAGCAAATTCGAGTCATTTTGGTTCCTAACATTTTTTTTAATGAACTGAAACCCTGTCTGTTTGTTTATTTGTTTGGGTGTGGTCAGATTCTGGCCCCACCCCGATCAGAGCTCCCCCCTGAGCCCCCCACCCTCATGGCCTTCCTGGACTCCTCTTCCAACTTCACCCTGTTCAGACAGTACGCTCAGGTAAGACGTCTGTTTATCTGTCTGTACTCAACCTCGTTTGTTTTTTTCAGTGTGTTTTAGTGTGTGTGTTTTTTCACAGATGTACAATCTGTCAGAAGATCTGCGTGTGTTTGATTTCACCCTCCTGCTGCCAACAGATGATGCCATCAGGCAGCACCTCAGCAGGACTAACTCCTCCCTCCTGGTAGGTCCAGATGATATGAGCCTGCAAACCCTCCACTATGATCAAAATAACACAAAAACGGATGCCACAGTATACATGTCTGCTCTGCAAATCACTTTTTCTCCTTTGAATAAAATCAGAAACCAAAAGGGAGAAATTTAAATTTTATATTTTTTGGTTTCATGATTCAACTCATCTGAATACCGTCTGTCTACGTAGATGAAGAACTTGCTTCCATACAGCCAATCAAATCGCTTAATTTTAAACTATACTGCATAAAGCAGTAACGTCAGAGTTCTGTCACAGGCAATCGCGCTGAACCTGCTACATAACACAGGAGCCACCGACTCTGAACAACAACCCACATTAGCTTCCTTGTCTCCTTCTTATCTAACTTACAAACATGAACACACGTCTTGTCCTGCACCTTAGCTTGTTAAAGGAGCCACCAAACAAACATTCACCGGGGAAAAGTGCACTCCTTACGTCAGTTTGCAGGTTAGATGGCTAATTAGCTGCTCAGCTGCAGCACATGAAATACATACCTGCTAATGTCACTTGGGTCTGGTTAGATGCTGCTGTGGTCCTTACTCTTTTATACCACTAACAACACGCTATCTGCCCATGACATGTAGCTACAGTGGCAGTTTGTCTCTTGTTCCTCTGTTGGAGTTCAACCTGCCAGCTGCTGTCAATCAAACACAGACAGGGACACGCCCCTCCAGCTGGCTGAGAGGAAAAGGAGTATTTCTGATATTTCCCCAAAAACCTCTTTTTTTCTACCATTTAATAATGACACGGCACAGGTAGTACGGGTTATTTTGCTCCAACCAATCAGCAGTGACTAACGTTTGTCAATGATGGCAATATGTTGATTATTTAGAGTTATTATTGAGAGTTGACTCACAACAATCTGCACAGTTGCAAACATCTCATCCACACATTTTTCTGGCTCTGGCACATGAAGATGACGCTCTCATTCTAAATTCCGCCTCAAAAACTGGTAAAACATCTGCCAATCGGCACAACAACGGACATATCACACATGTGGGCGGTGATTATCAATAAACCAGAATAATTCTTTAACCCACCTCTTCTGTCTTTCTCTGTCCAGGACTCTGATGTGTTCAAGTACCATGTGATTCTCAAGGAGCTGCTCTACCCTGACCAACTCTCTGACGGCACGTTGAAAAGCACGCTGCTGGGCAGCGACTACCAGGTCCAGTTCCACTTAAACAACAACAACCAGGTAACAATAATTGGACCAGCACAAGCTTCACAGTCATGTGACCAACCTTCCAGAAGTTTTCTCACACCAGAACATTGAAGACTTTTAGTTTAAGGACCACACTGCTGCTTTTGCATTCCTATCAGTTTTTTGATTGATTTCCTTCCTTCCAGGCAGCCATATGTTTCAGTTCATTTCTAGGAAAATCAAAATGTAGAGAAATAATCCATCACAGTCAACATGTAGAGAAATTTATTTTTGGTCAAGGTTACATACTTTTTGTCTGGTGGTGCAGTTGAGAGCAGTTCTATTTTCAAATACTTAATATGTAAATATATATATTTTGCCTGGTGGTGTGTTCAAGGACATTCTGACATCGGAAGTCTGAGAGTTAGCTGCAGAGCAGCAAAATGATTATATCATTTGTCTTCTGAGTTTGATTTTATGACAACAGCAGCTGTCTGTCAGTTCTAGGATGAGCACTCCACTGAGGAGAGTTCCTGTGCACAGCTGCTTTATCAGGTGATGATGCCAAAACCTTGACACAAAATTAAAGCTTCCTAAATGTTGACTGTGATGGAATATCTCTATAAAGCAAGTTTCAAGTCTCTGCAAATGAATATTCATAGAATTGAACTGAGATTAATGGCTGCCTGGAAAGACGGTAATCAATCTAAAAACTGATGGGATGATTTGAAAGATGATGAGCATTTTTGTGAAAAAGAATCATAGTTAATGTGCTGAAACATGCAAACTGTCCGGTATGGCCTTTTAATGTAAATCTTTACCAGTCAGGCGGAGTGAAGAGTCTGATTTGTTTCTCTTCCTCCAGACAGTTTTGAATGACGTTCCTCTTGACGGCAGTTTCGTTGAGACGCAGTACGGCGTCATCATAGTCCTCCCTCAGGTCCTCAAAATCCGCCGCAACAGATGCAGCAAACAGATCACCCTGCAGGTCAACGTAAGGATGGAGGGAGTGATGGATGAGTGAATGGACATATGATGGGTGGATGAATGAATGGAAGGATGAACCTGCTATTTTGGTTCATGTATGTGTAGCAGTGCTAAGCGGTCTGGATGAAGTGGTATATAGATCAGAGAGTGTGGTGATTAATAAATACACTCGGTCACAACACTGGTCTCATCACTCTGAAACAGCTGAGCCAATCACAGTGAAGCATGACGACACGGCTCAACAGGGGAAATGATAGCCAATTAATGAATTCACAAGTCCTTTTAAACAGTGGCCGTAATACTTCATACACACAAACCACCTAATCAACATCTTTATAAATGAAAGGTTTATTGAAATACGAACTACACACACAACTAATAACTAAACATTAAAACTTTAACATTAACCTGTGAAATCCGATGTCAAGCAGATGTCATTCGTGTACAGCTGTTATTATGACACGTGAGGTTTACACATAAAATTATCGCATATATATATATATCTATATATGTATATGCACAGCAACAATGAGTAAATTAAAATGAATACATGTCCCCCAGTAATCCGGGTCTCTACCAAATGAATGTGCATTTATCTCCATGGGGGGAGGGGCACCCTATGTGAACTAAGACGAACTGTTTACACATATAGGAATTGAAATGCCACTTCTGACTCACACAGACAGTGTCTGTTGTTCCTGCATCAAAATCAGCATGTTGAATCATCATACTTTATCCTTTCTCTCTATTTCTAACAAAGCATACCATATCAATTAGTGTACATTCAGCTTTGCATTACAAATTTCTTTTGTTCTTTGTTTCCTCTGTGAGACCTTGATAAAGTCCAGACACCATCCTGACCATGGGATATATTGGCCCTTAAAAGGGTCAGTGCTGCGTGGGGGCCATGCACGACCTGTGAAAGCAGGTCGTAAATAAAAAAATTGACTTGGGTTTATCACCAGTTGGTGCTCAACATTGCTTTTTGTTCATCCTGCCAGGCTACGACTGAAGCCGTTTATATGACCGCATCAATCACATGCTATTTCAGTTTTAATTTTACTTCATCTTCACGTCATAAATGGTCACATTACAATATCGTAATTGATGTGACAGGAGCGTTTGCACCATAGTGCATTTCAAGAATAAAACATTAAACGTCACTTGCTAAAAAGGAAATTGGAAAGGAGAGATTGATGCACGGGATCCATAAATCCTGGTAATCCGATGTCTTCTGTATAAACAGGCAGAAGTTATAACCTACCAGTCAGATGTGTGTAGATGTGTGTGTGGTTATTTTGTTGCTGCCTGATGTAATTTGCACGTGATTTAATCAAGGTAAACATAGTTAACAATTTTGCGTAATGGCACTGCGGTGTGGCGCGGCACTTCTCAAATCAGAAGCTGAAGATTTATGTCCTGCTGCCTTCAGATGGTTTTAGGTATTTAATGATGTGAAGGAGAAGCTTTTTATACAGTATAAAGACTCACATTTATAATTAACTACATTTTTGATGCATATGCATTTTTAAATGCATCTACTAGCAGAGGAGTGTTTAATTAAAAGTTTATTTGTATTTTAAGCATTATCCCATTATTGCAGCGCATTTGCTCTTGTGGAGCTTGGCAGTGGAGAGACTTTGTGGCAGAAACAGACGTCGTTCAGACGTCGATTGTCAGGATGGATGTATGATGGGTGTTTGTCCCAGTTATTCCAAACCCTCTTTCCCTCTCTCTGTCCTTGTCTCCAGGGAAGGTGTTCAGACTGTGAAGGACCACCTCGATGCCTGTTCAACTACAAACCAGTAAGAAAGTTGTTAGTCTACAGGGGGTGCATACAATAACATGAACGCTTGTGCAGAATTATCCAGAAACACGATGTACAGCCTCAAAATCTACCAAATTCTAACCGTCACAAAGTGAGGGTCGAGAGGACATGGTTAGATTTAATCACACTGCGTTGTACTGGTGTTGCTCTTATTATTTGCACCACACATTGGAAAAAATCTATGAGTCATGTGTTTTTCTTTTCCTCTGTGGGTGCCTGTGTTCTACCACAGCTCTCAGTTTCGGTTTCTGCTGTGTTTCTAATGTGTTCTACTGCAGATCAGAGAGCAGTTTCCAGCCAACATGAAATCCAACTGTAAATACAGGAAGCGAGTCGGATTCAGGAGGAAGACGGTGTCAGGCTGTCTCATCAAGTGTCTTCGGTTAACCATGGTCTGCTGACACTACTACTAGCACTTCAGTTCTACCACTAGGCAAAACTTATATAATGACAATAATTTTACATACAAAATGGGAGCAAATATGAATTAAATGAGAGTCCGAACTTAACGTCTTGTCCTTATGTGCTTGTGCATTATACATTTATAAAAGGCAGCAGAATTATTTATTTTTTATTTAAAATTAAAAAGGAAACTGATGAGAAATGGATGAGTGCCTTCGAGCACCTTCCTTCCAGGAAGTTGATGGCAGAAAAATCACTCTCACTCTGTACCCTGTTTATAGTGAAGTTTTCATAACTAATTAATAACATAATTATAGTCTTTTTATTTAGATTTAGAGGGCTGACTGAAGACAATTATGTAAAGTATTAACCCCCAAAAGTCTAATGACTTTGTAATAGATATTTCTGGGTAGGACCATTAACAGGTTAATTAGTCTTGAAGGGCAGAATAAGTTTTAAAATCTATCAGTAATGCAGCCTGTGAGAGAACTGTAAACACTCTTCTTTGTTGGTATTATTTTCCAACTCACTGCTGCTCTCCAACAGTGATAGTGCTCCTCTGTGGACCGGCTGACAAATATTACAGAGAATTGTGGCTCTTTCCGTTATGGTCTTGTGATATAAGAATTTACATAACAGACACCCATGTCTGAATGACAGAAAGCCTTGACTTTAACAAACATATGAAGGCATCAATGTTATGTTCCAGGTTTAAAAAGGGCTTAATAATAATAATAATAATAATACCGATGGTCTGTCCTGCAGGATCACTCCTGTTGCCCCGGTTACTACGGCCACGAGTGCTTCAAATGCCCCGGAGATGTTGGCAGCTGGTGCTCCAATCACGGGGAGTGTCAGGACGGTAACCATGGAAATGGGGAGTGCCGTTGCTACGAGGGTTTCCATGGCACCGCGTGCGAGGACTGTGAGCCAGGACGGTACGGAGTCAACTGCTCCTCCAGTGAGTAACAAGCACCCTCATCCTGACAGAAACACTCCTGAACACACAGAAGAAGTTGTTTTTGTTTGCCATAATGTATTTCTGCCACAAGGAGGCGTTACTTCATTAAACTGACCAACAAACGAGCAGACTTCGTGAAGCACTATCCAAGCCTCATGGGAGCTATAGTTGTTGAATGCTAACAAAATAATTGTTTTTAGCTCTAAAGTTCCAGTTTTACTGTCCAGTACACTAGTGGTCACTACTTTATCTTACAATATGGACAGAAAACCTCGGGAACATGTTCCTGCATTATTTAGTGACTAGAGGAGGATAATGGGGCAAACAAGTTCAGCTGCCTCGAGGGGGAAATGTACAGTAGTCTTACTGTTGGACGTTAACAAACCTGAGAGATTAACAAACCCAAGCGGCTAAAAAACCCAGCAAGACTGACAAACCTGTGGCACTAACCAGTCTATGAGGCTGACAAACCTGTGGGGCTAACACTCCCATAATGCTAGCGAAACTGTGATGCTAACACACTTGACCAACAAACCCACAATGTCAACAAACCCAAGAAACATAGACTAAACTAACAAATCAGCAAGACAAACCTACGACACTAACGAACCTACAATGCTAACATGCTTGTGAAGCTAAAAATCTTACAAACCTGCAAGGCTAACAAATGTACATCACTTAACAAACCTATGACTGTAACACACATGCCATGCTGACAAACTTGAAAGGCTAACAAACTTGTGACACTAACCTGTGGGGCTACCAGTCCTATGATGCTAGCAAAACTGTGATGCTAACAAACCGGCAAGACTAACAAACCCACGAAACCAGCACAGCTAATAATCAACACAAACAAAACTATGGTGCTAACTGTTGATGCTAAGAGGCCTATGAGGAGATGAGTCATTTTTTTAAAACTCGAGATTAAACCACCAAGGGAACACTGCTGTCACAGTTAACGTGTGTATATGTGTGTGTTGCAGAGTGTGTGTGTGACCACGGAAAGTGTGAGGACGGTCTGGAAGGAAGTGGCAGGTGTGTGTGTTATAAAGGTTGGAAAGGAGCTTCCTGCTCTGTAGGTAAGACAGTCACACACACACACATACACACACACACATTGAAATTGTAACCACACTCAATAACCTGTTGGCACCTGAAATCTTTGTGTGTGTCTGTGTCTCAGAGATCAAGGACGACGCCTGTGGAGGTGTGTGTGACGAGAACGCCAAGTAAGCCCTCCTGTTGTGTCTACAGCTGGTTTGTGTGTGTGTGTGTGTGTGTGTGTGTGATCTGGATCAAGAACCACTGGGTTTGGAGAAGCGATAAATTTACCCAGAATACACAGGGACGAACAAAAACCCTACCTGGCTGTCTGAAATCATTCACCATAGCCAACAATGGAACTCTATGGCACAGAGGAATAAGATGTATCAGGCTTTGGATACAGAGACAAAACTGTTGATGATAAGAAAAGTATAGAATATTGCCAGATTTGTGCTTTAAAAATGGCCGCAGATGACCGGTGCTCTCAGCTTCAGTAAAAATGTGTGACACAAGTATTTGTCCTCTGCTGCAGCTGTATAACAGGGCCAAAGGGTTCAGCTGCTGCCTGTTTGTGCGTGGCTGGATATGAAGGCAATGGAACTTACTGCAAAGGTAAAAACACACACACACACACACACACACACACATACATGTCCTGTACATATATAAAATCTGATTACTTTTTTCTCTCTCAGAGCTGGATTTGTGCAGCAGGTCTAACGGTGGATGTTCAGAGTTTGCCGCCTGTATGAAGGTGTCAGCTGGTGAGAGGACCTGCACCTGTAGAGAGGGGTACACTGGAGATGGGGTCATCTGCCTGGGTATGTAGTCCTGACCCCTGACCTCTGACCCCACACCCCTAACCCGAACCTCCTGACATCTTACCAAGACCTGGAAAAGATATCTGCAAAATATTTAAAATTTTGTAAATTCAAGGCCTTAAATGTTCCAAAATACGAAGCCCCCAAAGGGTCTTTTTTACTTTTGCGTTTCCTCGCCAAAAAGCATTTGCCTTACCTCACATTAAGTTTTGCGTTCCCTCTCAATATTTTTTGCATTCCCCCTGATCCATAGGAACAGTTAGTGTATTGCTCCAGTTGTAAAACACTGCCGGTTTAGGGAAACGCTCTGCAAATACTACAGAAAGGAGAGATGATGTGCCACATTATGCATTAATTGCTAATTACTCCTTTCAAAAGGCCGAGCTCCACTTTGCAGCCACTGGCTCATTGACTATGAGCACAGCAGCTGCCTGGCTGTGCTGGTTGAAGCTGTGGATATGGTTATTGATCGGGCTTTGGCTGCAGTTGTGGTTGTATCTATGGTGCTATGGCTACGGGAGCTGTGCTGTGACTACTCTTTATTGGTCCTATTAACATTAGCCAAGAAAGCATCGTTAAGCCACACAGGATTTGAACCTACGGTGCTTCTATCAGATATGACTGATGTGTTACCAATGCAGACTCGTGCCTGAGCAGTCACAGCTGAGGGTGCGACCACTCATGCTGTGGTCCCAACCAGCAGCGGTCTACGATATAATACATAATACTGTATGATAAGACAGCTCAGCCCTCCTCTGTGGATCAGAGGGAATCCAAAACTTACTGCAAGGAACGCAAAACAATTTCTGAACAAAATTCCCACGTAACCTTTTCGGGGGCTCCTTAGCTAAATATATTTAAAGTAAAATTGGAAATGTTTGGAAATCCTCTTGTTCTCTGCCTGCTCCAGATTCAGATGTGGAGATGGATATCAGTTTCATCTTTGTGCGTCCAGTACACAGACAGGTCCAGGACATGTTTAGCTTAGCTTAGCACAAAGCAGGGGGAAACCCCATCCAACAGTTCCAAAGCTGTCTGATTTACATGTTGTGTATATGTCATAAAAAATTTTCCAACCTGTTGTGTGCTCACAGAGATTGACGGCTGTCTGGTCAACAATGGAGGCTGCCACACGTCAGCAGAGTGCATCAGAACAGGCGCCAACACTGTAAGACAAACACTGTACTGCGGTGCACAATGTAAGACCTGACCCAACACTGAGCCGTCACTGTACCTGAGACTCAGTTCAGTTCAGGTGAAGCCACGTCAGATTGTCAAGGTTTAAGGAGGGTCTCATTTTAGTGAGGGTCAAATAGCATCTGGGGGTTTTGGCCACCATTTCTTTTGGTTATGAAGTTTAATTTACCAAGTCAGAGTACTTCCACTCTCAGCCGGTTAAATCTGTCCAGACTAAAATGGCATTTTTCTTCTCCAAAAGCAGAGCTTTTTGTATGTAAATCTTAAAATGGCGACTTGGTGTAAATTAGTGTGTGCTAAACCTTCTCTGTGATTGTTTATTATGATGTCTGTACATCTGAACACACAGCAGAGCTGTTGTCATTAACCAATATTTATTTTTAGGATTTAAGGATATTATCACCGCAGCACAGCAGCGTGGGAATGACTGCTGGTTAACATGTAGTGTTTATATTTCATATACATTCAGTTGTCTGACAAAAGAAACAGAAAAATATGTAAACGAGATAAACTATATCGTGAATTTGGCTGCAATAAACATAGTATAGGTGACCACAGAGAGCAGGAGGACACTGAATGAAGGTGTAACAGGTTGTCACTCGACAGAGTGAGCGGCTGTGTGTGCAGCTGTCTCTAACTTTCTCTGTGATCACGCATTTCAAATGTCCATTAATGTTTATTTACCTGTATTTATATTGTCAGACGATGTTGTTTTGTTGTTTGCCAACTGAAAAGAGGACGAAGAAGAAGAGATTTAGTCGGTTCTCTGTTGTTCAGATGTTTCACTGTGGGCCGAGGTTCTTAAAAAAAAAAAAAAATTCCTGGAAAGTGTGGACATGCAAACGGCGTTTTGAAATTTACACTGCTTAATGTAGACGTAGTCTTAATCATCGAGATCTGGGGATGCAGCACATCTAAAGTACAATATCAACTGAAATGATGAGGGCATGTTTAGAGGCCCCACCTTGTTGAGGGTCCCTTTGGCAAATCTAGTTTTAGTTAATATTGTGACCAGCAGGTTGTAAAAACCCAAAATTTTCTTTCAATGCTCCCCCCTCATAAACAACAGTACTGTGTTCCCACCTCAAAAAGGTGATTTGGTGCTGATTCACTGCTGAAAAACAGGAGTTCAGGATGCTTATTTGATGTGTTGATTGGCCGGGCACAGGGGGAGGGAGGAAACAGAGGGATGAAGTGATAACTGTTTTCTCTGTCTGCTCTGTTGTCGTCTCCAGACGGCCTGCAGGTGTCGGCCTGGCTTTCAGGGATCAGGGAGGTTCTGTTACCCTGTCAACCCCTGCAGAAATGTATGTCTGTGTGTTCTTTTGCTGATTTTCATGCAGTTGTGTGCTTTATTCTGTCCTGTTACAAGATACTGACACTAATGTGAAACTGATTATTTCATCCGACTGGCAGATTTTTTTTCTTGTTTTATTAAAATAAGTAAATAAATAATCTTGAAGGACTGAATGACTTGATAAGACAGAGCTGGCTGCTGGCATCAGCAGTAAAGGCAAATGCTTGGGACACCAGGGTATTGTAGGGCCGCAACACGGCCAGGGCAATTAAGAAATAGATAAATGAATAAAACCAACCCAATGTGACAGTGAGCTGTTCCACACAGATTCCAAGCTTATGCAGAACGATCATTTGGACTATAGCGGTCATCAGCGGTTTTGAGCTGAATAGTTTTTTTTAGTTTTTTTTTTTACATTAAGCAAATCTCCAAAACCCAATTCCAAATGCTCACTTCAACTCCACCTGCAGTTCTGAGCATGTTTTAATAAATTTAACAATTTGAAAAATATTAAGTATTTTTTGTTGTTAGTCTCGGGCGCCAGCTAGGCACTTTGCAAAGCTGATTGATGACTCAACTATAATCAGAAACATTATCGATGATTTTGTCCAAAATGGAAATGTTCACAGGGTAGTTAATATCTGTCCTGTATCAGCAATTAAATATCCATTTTTTGTTTGTGCAGAACAATGGCGGCTGCAGTAGTCATGCTCGCTGTGAGTACATGGGTCAGGGTCAAAGGAACTGCACCTGCTTCAGGGGCCACGTGGGCGATGGCTTCGATTGCCGGGGAAGCACCAACAATGTGAGTCACTTGACCTCTGACTTCCCCTTGACCTCTGAGCTCCCACTGCCACGCCCCTCCCCCCTCATAGGAAATTGTGTTGTCTGTCCGTCTTACAGGAGCTGTACCGACGCGGAGAGAACATCGTCTTCCGTCAAATGTTATCTGTGAGTCATATTGAAATCCACACGAGTGCAAGACACAACAGCTGGCCAATCAGAGCTCCTGCTGCTCTGTGGGTTGGACTTCACTTCTTACAAATGATTAAATTAAAGCCATTATATTCCATTTGGACTTTCAGTGAAAAATAATCTTGAATATTTATTTATTTTTTTCATTCTGACTGTGGATCATGCTAACTTTGCACTCCAGCGAAACAACAGACTCAGAGACCAGCAGCATGAGTCTCCTACATAAATAATTTCAAATGCTTGTTTCTGAGTCTGACCGACGGTAAACACAGAAATTGTTGTTAGTGTTCTTTTATTACTGCAGATTCATAGGCTGCTAGTTTGGCAGTAAATTACTATGCAGTTAGCTATAATACCTAATCAAAGGCGTTCAGTTTACTCTTAGTGCAAAAAGGACTTTTAGATCCCAGTTTAGTTCCTGAGAGGTTTTTCTGGTTCCATCGTTCATCTAACTTTTCAAAAAGGAGCTTAAGTTGAACTTGCTTCGTGATACAGGCCTCTGATCCGTCATCACGTAAATTCACTTTGTTTTCTTTGTGTTTCTCAGACGTCAGGCTCTCGTGGTCTTAGTGGTGATGGACCGTTCACTGTCTTCGTCCCTGTAGCGGAAACCAACAACGACACCTCTGTGTGTACATCTGCTGTTTGTATATTATCTAACAATAATAATATTACCAATCTGAGTTTGTATTTAAGATTAAGTGTCTTACCCCAAAAAAATTATGGTCAAGCTGAACTATATTTACAAGCAGAACCACAATATTAATCATATAAGTACATTTTTGTATGCGAGTCATAAATCTAGAATGTGGTTGCTAGTGCATGATATATACATCATTGTGTGTGTGTGTGTGTGTGTAGTTTGAGGAATGGAACCAGCTCGGTCGTCTTGGTGACCTGGTTCGTTATCACATCGTTTCCTGTGAGACTTTGACCTTGAGTGACCTCAAAACCACCAAGCTCGCTGTTTCAACGTCGGGACACACACTGCACTTCAGCCTGCAGCAGGTAACACACACATGCACACCAGAGTGTTGCCTTTTCAAAGACTAACTGAACAAACAGGTGTTGGACTGGATAATACAGAATATTGATCGACAACTCAATGGAGCAAAAGTAGATGCAGGTGTATAAATAAGGTTTTACTGTGTGAATTCAAGGTAATGAATACACTCACTCCCTCCCTGCAGTCGTGAAAGCCTCTGAACAGTTTGTATCTTATTCACTTTGTGGACGACAGCATCTGTACTCATACAGCATTTTTAATAGGTAAAATATAATCTGTTCATTTAAGTTGCTGCAATCATTAGTTTTGCTCACGGGAATCTGAATCAACTTTGGTGGGACGGAGAGTCCAAAACAGCTATTAGTTTTGTTGCACCATCCACTTTTATTTAACCTCCTCTGCTGCAGGAGTTGGTGCTGCAAACGTGTCTGTCTACCTCCTTGAGCAAGACACTGAACCCCAAATTGCTCTCAATGTCACAAAAACCTCTCGATGAGATAAATGATTATGAGCATTATTAGTCAAGACTGAAAATGGACCTTGTATAATAAATAGTGACGAATAGACAGAAACGCACTGTGTTATTGTGTGATCAATACATTTCACTTGTTTCACTCACTTTTTATTGCAGAACTGCTAAAATGCACAGGAGTCAGTAGGAAACAAACTCACATTAATCCCCACACGCATACGTGTTACCAAATGATCCTCTATCAATATGAGCTGTTGCTTATACAGATTGGGACATTCTTTTCTTAATAGTTTGTGATTAGCAGATGGATTTAATAGTAATTTAGCTATTGAATTTATTCAAAAATCAGTCGCAGTCCAGTTGTTTAGTTCGCACCAGAGTTTGATTGACAACTTTCACACCAGTGTAAATGAACCGAACCAGACGGGCTAACGCAGCAAAGTTTGACTGAACCGAACCAAACAGGTTAGTTATGGAAGCCTCCTTATTGTCATCATAAATGTACAGGGATGTAGCAGTGGCGTGACTTTTCCACTAGCTGGGGCTAGTAGATCTCAGAAGGCTATCCGTCACACTGGCGGGTAAATGTTTGTACCAAAATAGTAATGTAATGTAAAACTATGCTGAGAGTCTACCGCGTTTTGGTGTAATTTATGGGCGTGCTGTTTCTGTCCTGAGTTTGACACACACACACACACACACACACACACACACACACACACACACACACACACTGGTCTGACCAGCCGAGCAAGTGGCCGCCCAATCTGGCGACATTCCTTGGGCGTAAAATTTTCCGCCTCAGATCCAGTTATTTGCAGCGTGTGTTGTGAACCAATCAGGGGCCACTGGGATGTCTGTCACAGGAAATAAACATCCAAGAAATGCTTTCTGCGGCTCTTCCATCATTAGTCACCACCATCTTTCTAACTGTTCCACCATGACAACAGTTAATAAGGAAGGACTTACACCTGCTCAGGGGTGATGTAAACTGAACGTTGTTACTAACTTGTATGGTGCATCCAGTTTTTACTAAGTTATAGCGTATCTCCTTCACTATGTTCGAACTAAGCTATGTTTGAACCTGCACATAGCTGCTGCAGTTCTCTTAAAGCGTCCATGATTAGAATCCACTGGAACTGCTGTGAGTTCAAAGTTTGTACAGCTTCCGTCCTCAAGATTCAAACATTTTACAGGAGGTGAGTGTTTTAAAGATTTTCAGTAGATGGAACAGGCTGTCATGGAGCTGTTCGCAGACAGGGTGACCTCAGATGACGTGCTGTTTTATAACTCAAAATGACTGTCGAGAGTGATGAGGAAGCTTGAGTTAAGATGAAAATCCCTGCCTCACAATCCACCTTCCCGTTCACCTTGTCTTTGTTCCCACCTGTCTGCCTCCCCCTCACCTGTCTCTCTCTCTCTCTGCCTGCAGGGTACAGTCTGGGTCAACAACAGATCGAGGATCGTGAAGAGTGATTACACCACAGCTAACGGAGTCATTCACTACATCGACACGCTGTTGACGCCCTACAGGCTGCAGGACAAACCAAGCCTCCAGTCTAACATGGTGCACTGAGTTTGATTGAAGGGAATAAATGATTGATGACCAATCAGAATTGACAGGCACTGTGACATCTCTCTCTCTCTCTCTCTCTCTCTCTCTCCCCGTTTAGATGAACTTCACCTCAGCTGCTGTGTTTTATGGCTACAGCCGCTTCAACAAACTCATGGAGGTAAAAAAAACAAAAAACACGCTGCATCTCCTGGTTTCCTGGTCTCCTTTCTCCTCCTTCACCTTCTTCCACCACTTCTCCTCCTGCTGCACCTAAATTTCCCACTCTGCCTCCTTCTTTATGTACCCCTCTACCACTTACACATCCACACATCATCTTCTAATACCTACTTCTCTTCCTCTTTCACCTCCTTCTAACACTACTTATCCTCCTACAACTACTTCCCAGATGCCATTTCCTCCTCCTCCTATACTCTTCACTCTTTTTCATCAGAAAACGGAAACCACAAGGCAACAACACTAACTTTTTTTTATTGTACCAGAGGGGGATTTGTTTTTACAGCCAGTACAACATACAGATGTAGACAATACATAATACCTTCATGTCTAGATTCATACATCCCGGCTTACTACAGTGTCAGCATTTTTTCAGGGCTGCTGTGGCAGAAGGGACAAAACTCTTGCTGAAGCTAGCTCTTCTATTATTAGTATTATCAGCAAAATGTACTTAACTATGCAGACTGAGTTTATTTTCTCGCCTACGCTGGTTTGGTGACTCGCCATACGCCCGTCTGCGAGGAGAGGCACGTTAGAGGGAGCACCATTGCCGGCAACCAGTTACAGATAAAATCGCATCAAAGTTGCCTATTAATGGACATATCAATCTGTAATAAATGTGAAATTGTAGAGCAAAATGAAAGAGGCAAAACTCAACATACATGAAAGGTGTTTTGTGATTTTGAAGATCTGTGTGTGTGTGTGTGTGTGTGTGCGCGCGTGCGTTTGTGTGTGTGTGTGCGTGCACGCGCCTCCACCAACTAAAGCCATACAAATTGTGCTTCTGGTTCTTTGTTTATGGAACAATGTTGGTGCTCAAATATGGAGATAAGCCTGACGTTCAAAAGGGGATCACATTACAATTCATCCTGAAGTGGACACGAATGATACATTTCATGGCAATCGATTCAATAGTTGTCAAGATATTTCAGTCTGGACCAAAGTGGTGGACCGACCCTAAAGTCCCGCTGCTAGCGTGGCTAAAATGTGTTTGGAGTTAGAGAGGAGTTGGTATTTTTCCATTCAGTTTAATATTGTAAAGTTAGACTTATATAATTAGAAATGCATATAAGATCAGACTTGATATCAGCAGATTCTCAATATTAAAGAAGTGGGGCAAAAAAAAGTACTATTACTACAACGTATACTGCTAATGCGAGTACTGATTGTAATCAGTACTGTCTACTGTTTGTGCAGGATGCAGGGTTACTCCCAGTGCTCCAGCTGTCCATCCACCAGCCGTTCACCATGTTCTGGCCCACAGACGAGGCCCTCAACTCCCTGCCACCTGAAAGACAGCGCTGGCTCTCCAGCCCCGACCACCAAGAACAACTGGCTGCCACTGTGAAGGCTCACATCATACGCAACTCCAAGGTAGGAGGAGGAAGAGGATGGCCGGATCAATAACAAAGTAGTTAATACTTTGATACTCAAATGTAACTCTTTTAATATGGGCCCTAAAGGATGAAAAGTTCATTACAGCACAGAAAGAAAACAATGATTAAAAAAATCACCTGTGTAGTGCTGCAACTAGCGATTATTTTCATTATTGATTCATCTGTCATTTATTTTCAAAATTAATTGTTTAGTTTATAATATGTCAGAAAATCAGTCTAAATGTCAATCACAGTTTCCCAACATCTTCAAAAGTTTTGTTTTTACCAAAAAGCATTTACGATATCTGTCTTTATCATATAAGAAAAAGAAAAGTTTTTGCTTAAAAAAATTATTAATCATTTATCAAATAGTTGCCGGTTAATTGCCTTTCGATTGACTAATCCATTAAACGACTCGTTTGAGCTTTACACCTGTGATCCGTGGTAGTGTACACTATATAGTGTTTTAATCAGCAGAGTTTCTTCTTGAGCTCACAGATGGTGTGATTCAGAGTTACAAGTTTAAGATATTTTTTATAGGAACTATTCAATTCAGTTCAGTTTTATTTATATAGCGCCATATCATAACAACGTTATCTCAGGGCACTTTGTCATAAAGAGCAGGTCTAGACCGACTCCTTATGTGTACAGAGACCCAACAATTCCCACCAAGAGCAGCACAAGCAACAGCAGCAAGGAAAAACTCCCTTTTAACAGGCAGAAACCTCGAGCAGAACCAGGCTCTGGGTGGGCGGTCATCTGCCTCGACCGGTTGGGTTGAGAGAGGAGAGGGAGAGAGAGAGAGAGAGAGCATGAGGAAAGTGAACATGCAGTTGCACAGCACAGTTCAACTAGAATGCTGTTTTAGTTCATTTTCAGTTGAGAAATTAATCTTGTTGGTGGTTTATAGTCGTCTCAAATACAAGGTTTTCTTGTTTAGTTGTTTGAGGTTTCGTCTTAACCACTCAATTATTTCTCAATCACCACAGTCAATAGGAAATAATATCCTAATATCCAAAATCCACCCAAAACTGTAGAGTTGTCCTTCAAAAGGGGGAGGGGCAGGAGGATGGCAGGGACTCTCTGACTGTCTGTTGTAGCTATATAAACTGATCAATATGATTTTCTGTGTGTGTGTGTGTGTGTGTGTGTGTAGGTGATGGGTGTCAGTCAGCCGGATAAATTCTCGACGTTCCGCACCATGCATGGATCCACCATCAAGTACAGCTGTGACAAGACCCTGGTGGTAAGACAACACAGACACGCACGCATATACACACACTCACGTAAACCAAACAGATAGTCATGTTGGCTTCTGCACCTGGCAGGTGGCTGTTGCTATAGTAACTGGTGTTGTCTCATGGTGAGAGATGTTACCATGGTGAGAGAGAGAGAACAACATCCTGGATACTAACCCTGACAATCAGCGGCCGCTATCAAACCTGAAAAATGATCCGGTGTTGCCTTTTAGTTCCGGTCTGTTTCATGTTCACGCTGACTTGTTGCCAACGAACCAAGAGCTGTAAACATGAAGTGATTGGGACTGACAGGTAACTTATTGATTGGTGATGTCGTCCTGCTTCATCAGCGCTACATGGACCCACAGAGGAAAATCTAATTCTTGTGACTGACAGCAGGTCATGCAGCACTTTACTGAACCTGGTGTGTTTCTTTACCTTCTCTGGTGTCTGACTGATTATGAGCGTTATGAGTCGAGAACTGGATCTAATACAAACAAGCAGAAACTGAGACAAAAAAGAGACATTTTGTGCTGTAATATTACTTCCTCCTACTGTACGAGTTCCCACCCATACACCTGCCACCAGGGGGCGATCGAGATGTTTTGCCTTCACTTTTGGGGAGCTCTCATGTTGTCCATCTTTACATACAGTCCATGTACACACCTTTGTTTGAACTGCTTTTCACTTTCTCACTTTCTCATGTGGGAAAATTCTCACACTCTGGTGGTGACGTGCCTACATGTCACCATAATTAGCAAATGGTCTTACAGAAATTCACACAACAAATACATAGATCGCTTTCTTCACTGTTGATCAGAAAATGGATTTAATTATAGCTAATTTGAATTCACACCAGAGTTTGATTGACAGCTTTCATACCAGACTTAACAAACCGAACCAAACATGAAAGCTGTTAAAGCACCTTCCTTATATGTGTTCTGTTTTATTCTGTCCTGGCTCTGGTGGACTGTTATTGATTGTGTGTCATTGTGTGTGTGTGTGTGTGTGTGTGTGTGTGTGTGTGTGTGTGTGTGTGTGTGTGTGTGTTCAGGGGGCTATATTGATTAATGATAATGCAGCCAGGTTAGTGGAGCGCTACCTGACCTTCAAAGAGGGCGTGGCCTATGGCATCAACCAGTTGCTGGAGCCACCCGGCCTGGGAGCGCACTGCGACGGCATGGAGAACAAAACCACTTACGTTAGTAGTGCTAATATTATTACTTTTAATACTGTTACTGCTTTTATACTCAGAACACAAATGTTAATACTTGCACTAGTTGTAATAAAATAATTACTATTATTAGTACGACTATTTTTACCACTGTTTTACTAGAATAGTCTGTTGAGATAAGGACATTTTTGTGGAGAGAGTCCTGGCAAAAACTAAGACACAGTCAAATATAACTGGACAATATGAGCTGACAAAAAGTACAAAACACAAAAACAAGTTAATACATAATGCTCCGCTAGCGTGGCTACAAACTAGTGGTGCTACACTTGGTCACACCAGCATTTATAACGGAGAAATTTTGTGGTGAGATCAATTAATTTCAATAGATTCACTGCGATCAGTGAGGCAAAGTCAATCCACATAAATCTTTCCCATCGAGTCTGTCTGTCTATGTGCCACTCTCTGGTGTGACCTATTGTTACTAGTACCACTGTTTCAAGTACGACTCCACTACTGCAATTACCGATACCACACTGCCATGGTTATTAAATTGATCTCAGACTTCAGTACGAGGGCTTTGGAAGCTGGACTGAAGCTTTCTGTCTTAAATTGTCTCAGGGACGCTGTGGACGCTGCATTAACACTCCATCCTGCCCCTTCAGACACGAAGACATGGTAAGATCTGCCTGTCTGCTAAAAAATCGGAACATTAACAGCTTGTACAATACATAACTTATGTAAAGATAAATTCCTGCCTTCTTCCAGGGAAAGAAGGAGAGTTGTTTGAACTTTCGCTCCAGGTATGGGGCCGGCTACCCACATTGGTATTCTGACCTGGGCGATCATTTCGGCCGGACGGGCTGTAAGAGAGTTTGTCAGTTTCTTTCCTGGACCCAACAGTGCTGCAAAAACCACTACGGCCGAGACTGTCAAGGTAAGGAGGGAAGGAAGGAAGGAAGGAAGGCACATGGGGAAGATGCTTGTCAGACCATCTGGAGGAAATCTTGTGTCCTCTAGAGGCTCCAGTGTTTATTCTTAGAGATGTACTATTTGTGAAGCTACACAAATAGTGGGCTGGTTATTGGGCCAATTCAAATCTAGGTTTCATCCTCTGGAGGGCAGGAATAGGATCAGCACATTTAATGGTAATCTACACATTAGATTTAGATATTTCTTGTGTGCATGAGGGATTTTGTCTGCATAGTGCTGCATGCAATCAAAATCAATCAAAAAGCAGATATTCCCCTTTGGACCAAAGTGCTGTTGTAATTTTTGCTGCTTGGTTATTACCTGACTTCTACAAATCCAGACCTGAGGCAGTGTGATTGGGTCTGAGTGTGAAAAATATCTTCCCCCTAGTGTAACTTTTTTATGGCGGACATTTTGACCTGTCATAGCAGAAATACAGATGACACTGAAGTCTCGGCAATACAGACTGTTAAAGTTATTCCTTACGCTTGTGTTTGACCAGGCAAAATGTCAGCCACGAGAAAGAGCAGTTGGTTTGAAGCACTGTGTCTTTTTGTTACCGGGAAGAGCCCTCCTTTGACTCCACCCTTTCCCTGTGTGTTTCAGTTTGTCCAGGTGGCGTGGAGGCCCCTTGTAGCAACCATGGTGACTGCGACGATGGTCTGTACGGCTCTGGAAGATGTAGGTGCCACAAAGGCTTCAGAGGAATAGCCTGCGAACTGTGTTTCATCGACCACTACGGCCCCAACTGCACAGGTAGACGGTCTACCGTCTGTTTCACACAGCCGGGTTTGATTTCAATTTCTGAGGACCTCTCTCCATTTTTTCCCCGTAGATGGGTTACATGGCCAAGGCGACTTGTTCTGTTTCCGGTTCGCGACCTCTTCTTCTTCTGCTCTGTTTACTGCCGGATTGCAGCCATGCGTCAAGCGTAGCCTATGCCACCAGCTTCTGACCAAACTACGCTTTGCAACGAGTCTAGTTTATTCGCTCTTAACCAGTTGATGGAAACGTGGCTAATTCGCATTGCTTTTTTGTGATATTTGAAAAGTTTGCTTAAAATTCACTTGACAATTGAATGGAAACACGGCTACTGTGTTTGAACCCAAACTAGAAGTCAGATTTTGTGTTTGCGAGATCCTCCTTTCAGAAGAAAATACCAGAATAACGTAATATGGTTCTCTGTGGACAGTTTTTGCAGCAAAATGATCGTAAGATATTAATATATTTTAGTTTGTATCATCATATGTTAGTTTTTAAAAATATTCTCTTAAAACAAGGATCTCCATCGGTCATTAAATTCAGTTAATGTGCTAAGTAGTCCACTTGTAATGAGGGTTGGGTTCCAATAGCCAGTTCTACGTTCAGAAATACCCAGATTCATTAAGCTTAAAATGTTCAAAACATTCATGTAGATGCTTCTCATTTAGTCAGGGCTGACCATTGCTTTCACTGGTTGAAATGACAAATACCACCGACAGATTGTATCATCAGTACACATGCATTTATATAACTGGAGTTACATCCCGGTAACTCCTATTTTACCTTGTTTCTTTATTGAATATGAAACTACTGATGTGCAGTCGTAGTGAGTGGCGATCAAGTAGCATTACCTTTCTTCAACTTGTTTCATGTTGTATTCATGATCAATGTCCAGGCCGAGCTGACCAATCACAGTTCTTGTCGTCTCCATGTGGTATCTATGTTTCAGGTTTCAGGTAGAAACGTAGCTGTCCCCCCCCCCCCCCCNAAAAAAAAGTCAGCAGACAGTCTCTCCCCCATCAGCTCTCCAGCTGTCTGCCGCCATAGCAACGCTCCACACTCACCATGACACAGCTGGGTGTGCTTCCAGCTGACAAACCTGCCAGCTGTCTTGAGTCACTCAGCAGACCCGATAAAAATATTAAACAGCTGCTGATCATCTTCTGTTTAGGTTTCAAAGTTTTCTTTTAATGATCTCCTCAATGTTTCATCGAGTCATTCTCTCTATGGAGAAGAAGCCAGTCAGAGAGGGTGTGAATCAGAGCTGTAGCGAATTTGAAACCCGTCACCATGGTTACTGAATTAATCCTGAACTGATCCAGAGTCAGAGAGCGAACTGATTTTAACTGCTGAATGTTTCATTACGTTTCTACAAAACGTAACCTTCAGCTCACCGTTGGTGGCGCACATGACAGAAGCTCTGTGATTGGTTTTGTTAATGAAGTTCACCACCTTCATGTTTTATGTCCACAGGCTTGTAAATTTTCCAACGCATTGCTTTTTTTGGGGGAAAAAGTAATGCTGCAGAGTTGTACAAATCATTTTTGGTATTTTTACATAAAACCATTTTCCAGTTTCTTTTAGATACATATATATATGCATGTGCACATAAAGAGGTATTTTAAAGCCACAGAAAACTTTCAGTCCTCCATCTTCACTGCCAGGAGCATCTATCAATGTATATCCTTCCACATGTTCAGGTTTAACACATCTACACATCTATATACACATACATACCCACAAGTATACAACCTACGTACCTACCTATGCGTACTTCTACTTCAATCTTCAATCTACTTCAACAACAACCAAGAAGGTTTCATGTCTATCCAAGCCTCAAAGAGCTCCAACTGTCAGTCCAGACTGTTACTGCAGGAACCCTGAAATAAATCTTCACAACTCTATTGTTAGATGATTCTTTTAAATTATCCGGAAAGTGGTGTCATGTTTGTTTTCTCTCTCTCAGTCTGCAGCTGTGGGAAGCAGGGAACGTGTGATGAGGGCATTGAAGGTTCTGGACAGTGTGTCTGTAAGCCGGGGTGGGAGGGCGATCACTGCCAGAAGGAAATAGGTGAGTTTCCCTCCTGAATGTGAGGACCTGAATACAATTAATACGAGTCCAGGATGTTGCTTATATCAACTCCTGAACTTATTTTACAGTTTTAAAGCCCTGCTTACCTTTTTAACTTCCTTCTTTGATGAATCATCCATCCATCTGTCTGTCCAGGCTTGATCCCAGAGGAGTGCCGGCAGTGCCACGCTCAGGCCGACTGTGTGCCAGGTGTTGGTTGTCAATGTAAATCTGGGTTTCAGGGAAACGGCACCGCCTGCAGTCCAGAGCCACGTGAGTGTTGTGCAGCCTTTTGTCAGCAATGACAACAGTGATTCTTGTGAGTGAGTTAAAGTAGCAACATAATAAGACACATCAAACTAACCGGAGCATGGTGAGGGTGTCATATGATAAAAATAATAATAACTTTACTTTTTAAAAACGGATTACAAAAGAATGAGAAACTGGAAACTGAGTATATTAAGTATCTTAATATTGTGTTACTGTTGTTGTCTACTACATTGTTTTTGAATCTTTCAAGCCAGTAAAGTCTTTTAATTGTACTGTATAAAACTCTGACCTTCAAAACTTGGTATGAAAACACCAGAATGTTTGGCTGAAGTCCTGCTGTAGGATGTTGGGTCACTGTGACCCTGCTGTGTCTCAAATAAACAACTCCAGACTTTATTCTCATTCAGAGGGAAATAAACTGTGGCTGTGGAGTCAAACTGTTGACTTTCAGCTTTAATTTGAGGGAGTTTACATCCACATTGGATCAACTGTGAATAATAAAAGCTACAGTTGCTACACTGTCAATTTTAGGAGACAAAAGGTAACTGGGCAAGCTTACATAAACTTTAATAAAGTCATCAGACTCCTGGTATCTTTCCTGTGATGCTCATGTGAGGTCTGGAGTGCAGCCAGCTTCACTTCCTGCTTGTTTTGGGGGGGGTTTGCCTTCACTCTGGTCTTTTGTCTTTAGTCTTGGTTTGAGGTAATGTGACTGACTTGGCCATTCATGATTATTCAGTCTTACAGTCTGATTCACTACAGTTTCCACACCCAGTAATGATATAGCTGGTCAGGACACGCTCAACATTGCTGCAATAGAAGGTGGGGGAGGGGAGGCTCACTTACTTCAGGTGTGATTTTGTTATTGTCCTACGCATCAAACGCTGTTCGCCCAATCTGGATATAAAAACCTTCAAAGGTGAAAGTCAGCACTTTTACCTCATAGCCACTGTTTTATTCCAAATCCAGAGTATGTACAAAAAGTACAGAGACAAGACAATAAAAATATATTAAAATCTCTTCTTTATTTATTGAATACTATGTCTTAACAATTTACACAATTTAAAGAAATGGTAAAAATAATTTTAAAAGGTGTAAAATTTGATTTATGTGTGTTGATATTGGAAACATACTGCATAACAATGAGAGAGATGTGTAAATATGAAGATGACACACATTCACAGATCAGATACTGTCATTTGTTCTGACATGAATCCACCATGCGAGCAGATCAGATGACAGTTTTCTTAAACGCTTGGCAGCTCCAGACCTCTGCTCCGAGTATAACGGTGGCTGTCACCAGAACGCAGACTGTAACCAGACGGGGCTGCTGGTCAACTGCACCTGTCACAGTGGTTACCAAGGAGACGGCTACTCCTGTGAGCCCATCAACAGGTGGGCGTGGCCCGTAATTTTCTCTGAATTAAATTCCTGTTTTGCTTTTTATTTGAACGTAAGCTGTTCACAGTCAGAGATGTGATATCAGGCTGTTTGTTTTCCAGGTGTGTTGAAGAGCCGAATGGTGGCTGCAGCGACTTTGCCTCCTGCAAGTTCACTGGTCCAGTGAGTAAAAACCTTTTTTCTTTAAAATCTTTGTCTTTCACTGTTTTCACCTGAGAAGATTAAGAATTAAGAGAATTTGTGTTTTGTTTTTTACAAGACCCAGGACAAAGAAAGTGTCAGTGTGGCAGGCAGCAGTGTAGCAAACTCATCAAACAAAGCTGCATTGATCTTCCTGTCACAAATTGAACTACTAAATGAGCCTAAACAGGTTTCATATTATGTCTTATATGACATAATATCTTACACATACAATATACCAATACTGTATCAGAAACCTAGTTGGACAGAGGGGAGAAACGGGATCACTGACCAACGCATCTAAACGCACAACCTGATTTCCTGCTTCAACCTGATCGATCAGTAATCTTGTTCCTCCAGAATGAACGAGAGTGTGAGTGCCTGCCGGGGTACCTGGGTAATGGAGTCCAGTGTCTGGAGAAGGTGGTGCCCCCTGTTGACCGCTGCCTGGAAGACAACGGAGGCTGCGACCCTGTAGCCATCTGCAAGGACCTGCATTACCATGGTAACACATCCACAATGACTTTTGTTACCATGGTAACGCATCCACATTTACTTCTTGTACTATGGTAACACATCTTCACTGACTTTTATTACCATGGTAACACATTTTTAATTACTTTAATTGCCATGGCAACACATCACTAACAGGCGGGTTATGTAACACGTCCATAATATCCATCCTGTGTTACCATGGTTACACATCCGAAATGTGAAACACGAACTCATGTGTTGTATTGCCTCTGCTGAGCAGGAGCCATGTTGGCTCCACAGTCCTACTCCATTGCAGTTGCTATGGTAACTGTTGATTCTATAGCACCTGACTTTTATAGCGTTCATGTTACCATGGTGATGTTATGTAGAACATTGTTTATTAGTTTTAGGTTTGAATAGTGATTTTCGTGGTTCTGGTAATCAAATGTCAACAAGCGCTCAGCTGGAATGCAGCCAGCAACGCCCAGAGCTCGTTAAGGCCCAGAGCTCGTTAAGGCCCAGAGCTCGTTAAGGCCCAGAGCTCGTTAAGGCCCAGAGCTCGTTAAGGCTCAGTAATCTGAGGCGACAGTAATGTGAGCTTAAGTTAAAGGTAACATGGTTATTGTGGTTCAGCCAACACAGCCGGAGTGTTCCACCTGCGCTCTCCGGAGGGGAAGTACAAGATGAACTTCAGTCAGGCAGACGCCGCCTGCCAGGCCGAAGACGCCACGCTGGCCAACTTTAAACAGCTGGGAGACGCACAGCAGGTAAACACACTTACAGAAGGGGTTTCCATGGAGACACCACACAGGTCAATACACCTCACTCATACATACACGTAAACACTGAGCAGATGAAGACCCTTGTTTTTAGTAGAGAATGCAGCATAGAGAGAAAATTTTCATTAACGTTTGCTAAAAACTACAGTGTACAACAGTTTATTGAACCGTTAACCCATTATGGCAAGAGTATTGATCTTTTTATTCACTCTCAAGAAGAAAGCGAAAAAGAATATTTCCCCAGATGTTGAATTATGAAGCTAGATTTATGCAAGGGGCCCGGCGTAGATACCTACATCGTAGGTTTTGATTGATAGTTTAGCATCAGATTTTACCCGTTGATAGAAACCAAAACACCAGACGGATGAAACAAACATGATCAGGTCATATTTTCATTCTTTCATTTACTCTGTGACAAGCGACGGTGGGAAGGTCTGCCTGGTTTCATTACTGTTTATGGTCCCATTTCCTGCAGTCACTGTATTACACTCATCCATTTTCTGCGATAGAGAGTCGTTATCATGGTGAGCAGGTTTGCAGTGGAGATGTCTTTGTTGCTGAAAATGAGAGCCTTTTTCAACTTGCATCAGAAACGTACAGGTGAAAACACAAGCAGCCAGTCAGAGTTTCCAGTCCCCACATGGATCTGCTGTAGCCCCGACGTTTAGTTTCATTTTTAAGGAGGGGCACGTCAGCTATGCTGTAACCTCAGAGCCTACGCATGTAGCCGCGGTCGGTATGGTGTAACCACTTAATGCAGAAGTATAAATCAAGCTTTACTTTTAGTAGTTTTTGATGATATCCTGTTAAATAACAGACATGACTTAAAACTGAACCTCTGTGTGTCTCCAACCACAGTATAACAACCTCTTCCAGTTAATTGTGAAGTATTATTTTCATCTCTCGCCTGTCCTGATCACAGCAGTGCATGCTGGTACTTGTGATCAATCATTTATCCTGCTGTCGTCCTTCCCTCTGGTCCTGACAGCTGGGGATGCATCTGTGCGTGGCCGGCTGGATGGAGGGGGGGAAGGTGGGATACCCGACCCGCTTCCCCTCAGCCAAGTGTGGAGACAACCACGTGGGCCTGGTTATCTACAAAGAACCTGTGGACCAGAGCAGCAAGTATGACGCCTACTGCTACAGGCTCAAAGGTACTATGGCAGCACAGTCTGTGTTCAGACAGAGGCAGGTCCACCCTGCTGACAGATCTGAAATACTTCCTGTTGTTTTCATCACTGGAGATTTTAGTTCCTGAACAGCATATGTTGTTTTAATTTGTTGTTGTTAGTCTGCTGCAGCATCACAAACCACTCTATGGATTCAGTTTAACTCTCAGACACAGCAACTTCACCTAAAGATTATTGTTTGTGTGTGTGTGTGTGTGTGTGTGTGTGCGCGCGCAGATGTTTCGTGTGTGTGTCCCGCTGGTTACATTGGAAACGGAGACTTCTGTAACGGCGTCCTGACCAGCGTCCTCGCAACGTACAGTAACTTCTCCATCTTTTACAAGGTGAGTGTGACAGTTGGACCATTTAGATGTAAAAGGATAATTATATTATAGTTCTATTATAACAGAACATGCAGTGTGTTCATAACTGGAGTACAGCTGTTTCATTCATATTTCACAATCAGCAGCTCATTCGGCTGTTTGGTTACCAGCTGACTAATAACGTCAACATCTAATTCATGCAGGTTTACAGCACTGCCTCAATAACTTCTCAGTATTACTCTGCTCATACACTACCAACACTGCTACCTCAACCTCCTCTCTAAATGTTCAGTGAACTAAGACCTAATGTTCATGTTTGTGTCTGTTAATGGGATCCATCAGGATCCTTATTGCTGCTCTGTTTCTGAGAGAGCTTCCTCAAAGAGCGGCGTCTTTTCAGCTAAAACTGTATAAATATTTGGTTATATAAAATCAATTCCTTGATGTAAAGCTTCTGACAAACCTGATAACAAGGATGGACCAACCACAAAAATAAGACCCAAGAACTAACCTTTAATATGTTTAATTTCCTTTTTTTTTCACCCACTACCATATACCACTGTTTTATTCTTGCAGATGTTTCATTCTATTTCTCTGTAACATTAAATATTTGTGACTAAATAAGCAACAATCAAGGTTAATGTTAGTAAAACAAGACTTGGAGTGTTAGCATGCTAACATTTGCTAACACGGTCCAATAGCTGTTGAGGCATTTCACTCAAAACCATGAATGTAAACCTGCTAGAGGAAAAGTCAGGGGATCACCAGAGTCATTAGGATTCACACTAAGAATCTTTGTACCAAATTTCATGGCAATCCATCCAATAGTTGTTGAGATATTTCAGTCTGGACCAAAGTCAATGGACCGACCAGCAGACAGATTTCCATCTTGAGCCACGCTGCTAGCACGGCTAAAAACATTCTTAGTTACTTGAGTTCAACACTGTCAAAAAAAAAAAAAAAAAAAAAAGCCCTCAGCTAATCTGCTTCATCAGGACAGGACTTCTGTTGTTGCTAAATCCTGATTGGTGCTCAGGAGTACGTGACATCACCTTTTTCCAACTGAGCCCCACCTACTTTAAATAAGAGAAGAGCAAAGAGAAAACAAGTAATACAGAAATCTGTAGTTTTACACCCTCTTCTGGGTTCCTTTGTTGGGGGTGTGTTTATTTGATACCACCATTGTGGGACGTGAAAGTGTGCAATTGACTTTGAAATCCTTATTTTTATTAAATTATTTTATTTAATGAAGGTCATTTCATTATTACATTGTTAATCATCGTCAGATACAAATTGGTGCTTGTATTATGAAAAGTAGATAATCATGAGCTTATCTGGAGACATCAATCATTATGTTCTGCGATCAGGACTTTAATCTCTTTTATTTTGGGATAAGGAGCTTCCTGGGTCTGATCCAGGTGGGTCTCATTATGGAGTCATTTCCTCTCCGTCCTCAGACAAAGAGACGTCTCAGAACGAAACAGAGAGGTACAGTTTGTCGTCTCAGCGTTATTTCAAACTGGATCAGAATCCGGGTTTAGTCTTGTACGACAAAACAGTGACAATGCAAACACAAACAGTATCAACAGCTGTTATTAGCATAAAAACTAGGTGACCGTGACATACATAAATTAGTAAAATAGTGAATGAGTATGTATTTATATGAAAATATAATAGTCCATAAAAGGACAGCATGTATTTTCAGACTTGTTGTCTCACCTTCGTGAGATGACACAGACGTCACCTCCTGAAGATAGCTTTCAGATAATAGCTAGAGTCGTGACTCCACCACCCAAAATGGGTCACGGACCTGTTTTTATTGGGTCGCCAACTGGCAGAGTAAAATGCACAACAATGCTATTCTATTAACTATTAACCTAGTTAGTGTGTATGTGTGTTAGTTTCCGTGCCAGACGAATGGAAGAAATTCCGTGTGTGTGTGTACGACTGTGGTGGTGATTTTTAATGATGATCTGTCATTCAAGGCATTCATGGTTTGTTGTGTTCTTTATTAGTAGTTTATAAATGTTGATGTTATTGTGGTAGGAAAAATCCCCATCTCTACTCCTCCTTCTGTGGGCCTTATCTTGGATCCTCTCGTTGACCTTGAGCATTTCCAAGAATCGGCTCGGCTTGACACGATTGTTTCTTTCTTTGGTACATTTCTGCTTGGCCTGTAAATAATGGTGTCCTCCAAAGGCCTGCACGATGACATCGCCTAAGAACAACGCAGAACAGCTCTCTGTCTGATGCACCATTATTTCTAAGAGTCAGCCTAACATAATTTTAAAAAATAAGACTTTTATTCAGACTGATAATACATGTATCTTTAACATATGATTGTTTGTTGCATAATACTTTAATACTGATTATGGCTTTAATATAATATTGATTTTGACTAACTTGACCTCCTAACCTGACACATTATGGCATTTCATGATGTATAAGTTTGGGTCCCGGTGAGAAACCAAATTTCTCTTTTGGGTCTCGAGCTGAAAAAGTTTGGGAACCCCTGATCTAAACACAGCAGAAAGTTGCATTTTTAGTGGTGGTGGTTTAGTGGTTGATTCCTGCTGGTTTTTATTCACAACATTAAACCAGCCAAGTTGCTTTTTTCCCTCTTCTGTTAGTTTAAAGTTGAGTTTAAAAGTCCTGTTATGAACTGCATGGCCTGTACATGCTGACCTTACGAGTTTCAGCAACAAGGAAGTGCTCTGACTGTCGTTTTGTCTTTTAACTTCCTGTCTACACCGGAAGTGGGGATGTGTCGCATTCTGCTGCTTGTGATCAACCTGCGCCATATTTTATCGAATATCTGACCGGTTTCATAATCTAACGTACAGCGTGAAGGACTGAGAGACCGATTAAAATGAGACTTTCTGACAAACATCAACCGCCATTTACGTAGTGTTGCTAATTAGATCAGATCTCCTGCACAACGGGATCAGCTGATCATGTTACTGTTATACATTTGTCACCATGGAAACATCGAGCTGCTACTACAACACACAGTAAGCTAGTTGTAAGCTATTTCACGCCAAAAGTAACTTTGTGCCAAAATAGTTTTTTATTCTTCAGAAATGTGGACGCGTGTTCCCAACTTTGAGAAATGTACAGTAGGCTCTGTGAACCTGACCAGGTCCACCACTGTGATCCACCTCTGTGGTCTACGTTTGGTCCAGTAGTGTTCTGCGGACCTGAATATCTTTGGATCGGTTGTTTAAAGCTCTGCATAAGTAAATTTAATGTGTGGTGTTACAGTTTTAGGATTTTACAAAATAAAAGCATGCATCACAGAATGATTGGGTGGATTTTAAGTCTTGACAAGAAATCGATTGTGAATCTAAATAACGTCACTGTCCCCTCTCTCTCTGTAGTTGTTGTTGGACTATAGCGGCTCGTCCTCGGAGGGCAGACAGCTCGTTGAATTTCTGTCTCACAGGAAGTCTGAGGTCACGCTGTTTGTTCCTCATAACGCCGGCTTCGCCCAAAACCAGGTGAGGTACAGCCCCAACACTTCAGTAATTACTAATTACTAAATTCATTACATATTACCAACAAACCCTTTTTAAAAATTTAAAATAATTTCTAATATGTATTAAATAATGTTAATGTTACAATACATCTAGTTCATTTTTATCATGCATGTCATACTTAAAGCGCTATACATAAGACATAAAGCATTTAGAAATAAAGAATTGGACATTTACCACAAAAGGATGAAGACATCTTTAACATAAATTAAAAAGATTGAAGCACAGAAAAAGAAATTGAGGAGGTTGATTAAAATTTTTAAAAAGAGGCTCGAGGTATGAGCCCTGGGGAACTCCACACATCATGTTGGTGTAGTCAGATACTTAATTAGCAATTAAAACAAAATAGTTTCTCTATCAACAGAAACTACTTTGTTTTACTTAACTAAAAAAGTGAATATATTAATAAATATACATTATACATTTTAACTGTTAATACATACAGTATATTTGACATTTAATTAATACATACTGTATATTAGTCTTTAAGGAATAGTTACAGTAGGTCCATTAAGTTGTAATTAACTATTAGTATTATAATTACAAACTTTAACAACTACTTTTAAAATACAAAAGTTAACTGTAAATTAACAGTAACCAATACATATTGTTCTTTCCATTCATATAAAAGTATAAGTATAGTATTTTGTATTATTTAAATTGCTAATGGTAACTAGGTCTGTGTACCTCAGACAGTTCGCACATCTGATTGGTTAATATTTAGAGCAAGTCACCTCTGTGCTTGTTGTACACTTTAGATGAAGCTATGGAGCCTGGAGAGTACGCTAGTGTTTGAATGTTTTTAATGTGGTTTGGTACCATGTTTCAACTTATATTTAAGCTCTTCAGTAACGAAGAACAGACTACATAGTTTTGTTATAGCATGTGTCAACTCTATGCTTGGATTTTCAAGAAACGTACAGAAACCTACTAACACATATATTAACCTTTTCCTTAATAGATCCCAATTATGTTTTTAACCTTTAGAACTTAATTAGTTCAATTAGAATACCAGCAGTTCCCTACTGATGGAGCGGTCAATGAAATCTAATGTTTCTATTGTGTGTGTGTGTGTGTTTGTGTGTTTAGACCCTGTCTGGTAGAGATCTTGAGTATCACATCTCAGCCAATCACAGCAGACGACCATTTAAGGATCTGAGACACCAGGAAGTCATCATATCCAGGCTTGGGTTCAACCTGACTATTACCCACGGCAACAATGAGGTCAGAAACAGACTTCTTAGGTCCATTAATCCAAACACAAAAATCTAAGAAAAGATGAGAGAAGTTTATTAACATTAATCTTTAGATTTGGTGTCTTTGTCATTCTTTGAAACGATCTCCCCTCAGAGCTATAAACTGGTGAACCAGCGGCTGCTGTTGGATTGGGACATTCCTGCTGTAAACGGGATCATCCACATCATCGAGGCCCCGCTGACAGCACCCCCCGCACCGGTGAGTGAAGATGGTTTAACTCAGAGCTGCTGACAATTAGGGCAACTTCTTTCTCTAATTCTGAGTCTGGACAATGTCACTGGCCTACGCTGTTTTAAAGCCTCACACAGCAGTTTAAACATCCATAAAAAACACTTAGAAAAAGATGTTTTTTTATAAATCATAATCGGTGTGTGTGGACGTTTTCTTCGGTATCAAAAGTTATATCTTAGGCTCAGAATGTCTTATTATTATGGCTCTTATATTCCTGAAACACTGACACTACCCATTCATATAATGTTGGATTGGAAAGAGTCCGGCTCCAGGCCAATGACAAAGTCCAGACCTCCTCACCAACACTTAGTCTTCAACACTGTTGTCCTGCTATTGGAGTCTAAAAAGTTTCAAAGTATTCACTGGAGACAATCAGAGGTCATTGCATAGAGTTTATTCTTCAATACAGAGATAAACCCGAGTTGGTTTCTGGAAAGCAACTGAAGAGAAACTGTCTGTACACGTTCTTTAAAGGCCAACTAATCCTGCTGCTTTAGGTGGAGCATAGCAGTTTCTCCACCTATTTTTCTAAAAACAACCAATCATTTCTTTGTAAATAGTGGTGTATATTTTTTTTGACCATTTATCAGTCCCGCCCCTCCTGCACGTGTCCAGGCCTCGTGTCTTCTGATTCCAATAAGTCTGGATCCGGACATGTGCCTGATTTCATGTCTCTGGAATGTGAACACGTGCTCGGGCCCGTGCCTCATAACAGACATAAAATCATGAATAGAAGAGAATGACAGACAATAGGCTACATGTAAATGCCTCCACCTGCGTCAACAAAGGAGAGGAAATGGAGAAAATATGTGAACAAGTCAAATTAAGTGACTAGTTTAAAAGAGTCAGCTATAATAAGTTAAAGTACAAACGGTTTGTGTTCCAAATGTTAATTTCAAATGTCCAAAAATAAAATTCCAATATTTGTGCAGGATTCAAAAAGGAAAAAAAAAAAAAAAGTAATAAGCCCAAAAATCAGTTTCGATTGCCTTTGGCACACTTTCTCTTCATCAGTACACCAAATTACTCAACCACAGTGAAGCATTAATTAATCAAAAACCCATTTTTGTGATGTGTAAAATATTTTTACATTTTCACTGTTTCCATTCAGGGTTTTTTAATTCAAAATGTAAATGTACTTACTGTTCTTGGACTGTACTGATATGTAGCAATATAATAATGGAAATATTTATGCATGTTTTCTGTTATGTTCAGCATCATTTAGAGAAGACTCTTTATGTTCAGCCTTCAGTAGTTCCTGTTCTGACAGAAAAATAATTTAATCCTGGTAAAACCTTCCTGCTCTCTGGGGGTGAACTGAAACAAAAACTTGATTCATCATAAATAAGCTTGTTAACAATGGGATGAAAACGTCTGCTTTATCGTAAACTGCCGCAGTTCTGACTGCACCACCAGGAGGCGCTGTGGCGACTGTCCTTCTCCAGTCTGCAGCGCAACGTTCTGTCTGTTGTTGCCAGGCAACAGCTACAGTTGTGGAGCAGGGAGCAGATGGCTGTGTTTAGTTTCTTGGCACAGTTTTCAGAAAATGAAGATTGAATCAGCCGAGTTTCCACCCTGATAACATCACAACTCTGATCAATATTCATGGTGTGGGACACAAAAGAAGATGAAGCGTAGATCTCGACAGATTAATCTGAAGCCTCTGGCAAAATAATAATTATTCTATTCCCCCAAAATAACTAATGTTCAGTGTTCACCTCATTTCTACTCGTCCCCTCCACATGCTGACTGTGGACAGTCGCTTTAACACATTTTGATACGTGAATCTTGTTCAGGTTTTGAATTTTAACAGTAAAGTTCTAATCTATAATTTCTTCAACTACATAAATTGTGAATTGGCGTCTTTCCATTGGCTTTAGATACAGTCGCGCCTGCGTCCTGTATCAGGATCTCCAGTATTTCGATCAAGTAGCTGGTGAAAAAAGCAAGGAAGGGTCAAGTTCAATCATTTGAGAACAAAATTTAATTAAATTGAAAGAAATTTTAAAATGTTCTCTGGCACAATTGTGTAGGAACTAGTTTAACAGACTGCACATCACTGAGCATTTTGGTATCAAATCAATCGATATAAACGTGTCTACAGCCTGCAGATTGAAACAAACGCTCTACATGAATCCCAAATATCCCCTCAATCTTTATCAAAGATTTATTATTATTTTGAGAACATTCCCAAGTATCAGAGTGGAGACGACGTGGAGCCTGGAGGATTAACCAGAAACTGTTTTATGGTCTCCTCCTCTGAGCATCGTGAGGTTCATCACACATCTACACAAGGTCACCGACAAGGTCACCGACAAATTAAAATTCTGATCAAAACACTGACTATATATACTGACCTATAAAGACCCACTTCCGATTTTTTAGAACATTAAATCTCACATTAAAGCTGAAATAAATGATAAGCCCTGGATGAGAAAAAATTGACGCACCCTGCTCTCCCAAAAAAAGTCAGAGATAGCCCAGCACTCTGACTGTCAACACATAAAGTTTCTTCTTTGTGTTAAAAAGTCTGAACAAAAATTCAAATCCTTGTGTAAACTGAGAGTCTCAAAAATCTGTGACCCTGTCGATGTCCCACTAACCTGTAAACATTCTGCCATGTGCAGTGTTGGTGGCCATCTTTCTTTCCTCCACGTCCTGGTTCTTCTTCCTGTGATGAAAAACAAAACTGATTGATCGATTGAATTTCAAATAAAGCTGGTGGTGATGACCCAGCACAGAGCGTCACGTCTCCATGGCGACAGTGCAGCAAAGTGTAGCTGTTACCATGGTAATTAGTGGTAAGGATTAATGCCATATATGTAGTGAGTGTGTGTTCATGTTTGTCATACCTGTCGTCTCCAGATCTCCCATGATGCTTCCAGAGGCCACACCCACTCAAGCGGCACAGTGTCGGCCATCTTGGTATCGATGTTGCTGGTGTGTGTGTTGGCTGCACTCGGCTACTACGTCTTCAAACACAAGACCGACGCCTTCCGCTTCCACTACTTCAGAGTGAGACACACACACACAGAGACACAGAGAGAAGCACCGACTTGTTGACCTGCAGGTTAAAAATGGACTGAGTTTGGCTGAAAAGTGAAACTGTTTTTAGTTGTCTAGGTTACATGACACATTTTTTCAACAGAATTTTTAATAATTAATGGCTTAATTAAAGTTGCAGGAAATTTGATTTTGAATTTAATTTTTTCCATATTTATAAGTAGGAATACATGTACTATTCAAAGCTTTTGAAGTTACAGAAAAATATAAGACTTTTCTCGCAGAAGTCCAGATGCCAGGGTGGTATATAAGTGTTTTATATATTTTAATTTCAATTAGACGCAAATGCAATAAGAGGACAGAGGAAATAAAGTCATATGGCACAGGTTGCAACACACAAACATGATACATGTGTAAAGGTAACAGATGAACCTCTCAGCCACAAACTCAGTCTGACCGAGATGAGCTCCTGTAACAAACCAGAACACTACAGAGCAGCTTCATCAAGTTCACAAAGTTCAACCCAACAAGACACCAAAGGAAACGTTTGTAGTAACTTGGTTACTGTAAATATGCGAACACATGCAGCACGTCGGTAATCAGATTTCTTCCCTACACTTTTAGAAGTATGGGTTACTTGTTTTTATAATGGCTGAGACAAGGCTGAGATTTTAAGAGTCGTTCAGCAGTGGAAAACAACTTATTACATCTAGAGGTTTGTGTTAGTTCCAGTTTCTGTCAGACTTTTGATGGAATTATTTTTAATAAGGATGTATCGCCCTGTGTAATTACCTCTTATGTGTAAAATGCAGATTTAGGATCGGGGTACATGGCCAAGAAATCAGTTTAGTTTGTAATCAAAGTTTAAGAAATCAGCTTACTGGAGAAAGCTGACTGTAACCAGATACTTAAATTTGATTAGAGTTATCAGATTCCTCAATCTGTGCGTTTACATGAACTTCGGTGATAAATTACTCCATCGGAATCTCTGTTAGCTTTTTTGCGCCTTCTAGTCTCGTTTGTTTTAGTATTCTGTGTATGTATTATTATCATCATCATCATGTATTATTTTGTCTGCAGCTTCTATGCTGCCATCTTGGCCCGGTCCAGTCTCTGATCACTAAGGGACTTGCTTGGTTAAATAAAAAGGTAAAATAAATAAATACATTAAGAAAGTAATAGTCCTTTAAAATCTTTTAAAACTGTTACATGTAACCAAAACAAGCCTTTAAACCAAGTGTTTTAACCTGGACGTTAAAATGTCTCAAAACCTGCAAACTAGCAAATCAGTGCTTAATGGGCAATGACTTCTTTCACATATCAGAGCCTTAATCACGATCGAACATTACAAATGTCAATCAGAGCTGAGCACTAGCCGATCATTCCTATCAGATCAGGACACTAACTTTACTGCACTGCACAAGCCGAGAACACAGAGACGAATTACAGATTGTTGTGACACTGCAGTTTTCAGCCTTTGGTCTTTTTTTTTTTCTTTCCCCCTAAAGGGGTTTTATTCAGAAAATAAACTCTTTGGTTCAATGAAGCGCGAGTTTCATATGTTGTGTGATATAAATGACCCCTGTTAATATCTCAACTGTGATTCAGCTGCTGATAGTTTGTCACCCTGGTAACACCTGACAGTCATTCCTGATGTTTCCTCTGTGACAGAATGACGATGAGGACGGTGCGACGGGCGGCAGGACGAAGCCCACGCTGGTCTCCATCCCCAACCCTCTGTACAGCGGCTCCAGAGCCTTCACCGAGCCGTTTGGGGTGAGTGGACCAATCAGTCTGACTTAGCTCAGCAGGAGAGTGTGAGCTGCTCGCTGTTTCTTAAACCGAACCACTGAGGATCCAGTCTGAGCAGGTATTCAGACTGAAAACAGCCCTATGTTAAAACCACGCAGGGGGCTGTGTTAGTAAAACTTTATTTATATAGCACCTTTTTTAACACAGGTTAAAGTATCAATACATTTTTTTTAAAAAACATGAAGTGTGTAGAAAATTTAGGTTACACAAACATAGATATATACATATCTAGTCCATGAAAGGTCATGGTCAAGCCAAGGTCAAAATGGGACACATCTCCGAAGGTGGTCGAGAATGACCAAGCTAAGATCCTGTGGGA
>LKNJ01003814.1:0-39381 GCA_002120245.1 Maccullochella peelii | reverse complement strand
GCTATATAAATAAAACTGAATTGAATTGAATTGAATTCTAGCATCTTTTTAGGAGAAAATTACGTAAGTAAAAATACAGCTGAAATTTTGTTTTTTGCCCAAAAAAGTAGTTTCTGCAGGTCTTCTCTTCAGTCTCCATAAGGCCCCAACAACCTCCAGAAATAAGGTAAGGTGGCCTGTATGGAGCCTGTGATGCGAAACCCAGGACATTTTTATCACCTCCTCTCTTCTGTCATCTGGAATATGGTGGCTGGACAGTCAAAGCACATTCAGTGAGAATCAGAAACATTTTAGTAAGAAAATCAGCCGGAACAATAAAAGTGAGGGAAACAAAAATACGATTTTGAAAAGTGAGGGGGACATGTTTCCCCATCACCAATGGAAATCACCCTTTAAACTGAGATGTCATGTATGAGGATTGCTATGAAAGGCAATCAAATACCAAAGTTCAGAGAAATTTTTGCTTTTAGCACTTTAAACTTTAACAACAAGGTAGATACAGTATTGTTCTTACTAGTGTCCTGTGCACACAGCTTCAGCATGTGGAGGGATTAAATTAATGGGAAATATAGCTAGCATAGAGGAGTGGGTCACAGCCACTGACAGACACACACTAAGCAGAGTGTTTGTTGGAGGGATAAAGTCAACTCCATTCAGAGTCAGGATTCAGGAATCAGGATTCAGGACAGACAATAAGACAGAGCTGTGGCTCTGTGCTCTTCTTTAAAACAACTCTCTGATTCAAGCCATTAGTCCAATTGACATGGACCTACTGATATACCAGCTGGTCAACATCTAACTTTGTGAGCCTTAATGTCCTTCTCCCCAACTTGGTTTCCCTTAATGTCTCACAGAAGATTACACCCTTGTGTGTGTCTGTGTGTGTGAGAGAGAGTGATCCTTATAAACACCTTTGCTAAAAGCATTGATTATTGAGTTGCCAGTGTCCTTGTGCAAATGAAACGAATGAAGCCAGGTCTGTGGAGCTAGTTCAGTCAGAGAACTCGAGCAACACTTTGCCTGGATCACCCTGCCAGCTGAGTTTGTGCATTGCCATTACCTACTGGGCAGTCTATTTGAGCTATCAAACTCATTTCTTGTTTGTTGCTGCTGGTCTCCCCGCGGCTGTTTGCCCACACAGTCACACCCTTCCACCCAGCACTCACCTGTGGACTGAGCATCCTACTTCTTGTTCTGCTCTGAAACAGAGTCTCACATCAAAACAAAAACTGTCTTTATATTTATCCTGAATGAAAACATCCTCATTCAATGTGTCTGAAGTGACTGGAAAAATGAAATCGGCATGCTGACTAATAGAAATAAGAGAAGAGACTGCAAACAGGCTTGATTGCCGGCTTCTTGTGATAATTACTGTGTTTTTCCTGTCATTTTAGGAAACCAGCTGAGACCAGCCGCCCAATTTCAACTTGAAGCTGCTTTGTGTGTGTGTGTGTGTGTTTGTGTGTGTGTGAGCCATGGTGTAATGATGGTTAACAAAAATGAATAAGTCACAGAACAATAACAACAACAATAATAACTAGAAAATGCACTTCCTGTAGAAAATACGTGTGAATGATGACAGCTAAAATACATCGCAAAGCATTGCTGGAAATGCTGAAATCTGAAATGAATTGCCTGAAAAATCTGAGAGCTCAAATGCATTGCACTGCATTGCTGAACAAACCTGAAAGCTGAAATGTATTGCTAGCAGCGTTGGAAGCTTAAGTGCATTAGCTAAAGAAGCTGAGAGTTGAAATGCATTGCTAGAAAAGCTGGAAGGTAAACTGAAATACTGTCAAAGCTGGAAGTTGATGAATGAATTGCCTTAAAATGCTGAGAGAAGAAATTAGTTGTTTCAATACACTTTGGATGTGTATGCCCTAAAGAAGAATGAAGAGGACATTGCCTTGGAAAAGCTAAAAGACTAAATGTATTGATTACGAACATGTTCATATAAAAACAATTATTATTATTATTACTGATATTTCAGAGCCATGGTCGAGGCCATAGATTCTAACTTGCATGAACCTCAGTCAGATAAAAGATCAATGAGTGAGGCAGACTAGACTAACATGTTCAACTAAACAACCCCTATACCCCTGCACTCTCTCTGCTACTAGGGAATGGAGAGGCGGGGTGGCAGGTTACCAAGGGGGATGCATTTTGGTCAATTTGCTAACAAGGGAGATGGCATCCCTCCTCAAATCTCCTACTGAATGTACTGTTCATTTTAGTTTTATACTCATATTGAGGCGCTTTAGGAATTACTTGACTATTTGACAAGTAGGGTCTATCTACGCTTGAACTATTTAGCAGCTTGAAATGTGCCAACTAGCTATCGTTAGCATTGATACCTATTGCTAGTAATGTTGGAATCAGTGGAATATGTTTGAGTTTTTGTGTCCAATCCACTGAACTTAAAAGGACGGTCCCATCGCACCACAGCAGTTTTAATGTTGTCTTATTGTGTAATATTTCTTTGTATGTACCAGTAATTAACTGTCATATAGCAGTGTTTGAACCAACCTCAGTCATGGGTTTGTTTTAAATATATATATTTTATTATCCCTTTAACAGTGTTGCAAAAGTAGTCATTCTGGGCATATATTTATGTATCCTTTTATAAATTTGGGCCCCTGCCCCTCCAACATCCTCTGTAAGTCCTTGCTGCCAAGGTACCACTCGAACAAGACACCAAAACTAAAAACCTATAGGTCATATTGTCAACATTTTTCCACCCCGAGCATCAGAAGACTTTACTGAAGATGTAGACATGTTATTCATGTAGTTCAAGTTCAAAACAGAGAAATCACAGTTTAAAATAGTCCCCACATTTGTGTTTTTGCTCAGGAGTATCAGCGCCAAAATAACAGTTGAAGGGTACTCTTGTTGCTTTGAGGCGGAAATTTCTAAAATTGCTATTGCTTAAATGTGACATTGTGTGAAATAGGACAAATATGTGTACATTTTGATGTAAATATTGTGTTTGAGAAGTGAAAGTTGTGTGAGTAACAAGGGTTGAAGTCATCACATTTGAAAAAGAGGTCATGTGACACAGTCTAAGCAGCGTAATACACAACCATTGCACACAACCAATGCAGAAAAGCATAGGCAAGGCAAGGCAGCTTAATTTATATAGCACATTTCAAACACAAAGACAATTCAAAGTGCTTTACATAAGCAAAGAAAAGGATTTGAAATGCATTCAAAATAATAAGCAATAAAAACCAGAATAAAATAAATTAAGATAAAATAAGGAAAAAAATGGATTAAAAGAAATAAAATTATATACAATACAAATGGAATAGACCAGAAATACAATGCATGGTAAGTTGCCCTAAATGCAACAAAGTAAATAAAAGTGCAGTAGAGAAACCAATCAATCAAAGGCACAGGAGATTTGAGGTCATCAGAAAGTAGGTTCCATCTGTGTGCAGCATAGTAACTAAAAGCAGCTTCACTGTGCTTGGTTCAGACTCGAGGTGCTAACAGTTGACTGCTTCCTAAAGATCTAAGGGCCCTACTGGGTTTCAAGGAGATCAGAAATGTTATTTTGGCCGGAGATTATTATAGTGATGTATCAACTAGCAGCAGCACTTTCAAATCTATTCTATAAGTAACTGGAAACCAGTGTAAAGATTTAAGAACATGAGTAATGTGCTCAGTTCTCTTGGTTCTCATTAGAACTGGCAGTAGTGTTCTGAATGAGCTGAAGTTGTCTAACAGTCTTCATGGGATGACCAGACAAGAAACTGTTACAATACTCCACACTACCGTAAATGAAGGCATGAATGAGTTCCTCTAAGTCTTGTCTGGACATGAGACCTCTAAGTCTTACTATTTGTTTTAGATGATAAAATGCTGATTTAGTTGTTGCCTTGATGTGGCTGCTGAAGCTCAGATCTGAGTCTATTAAAACACCAAGATTTCTAACTTGGGTTTTTGTCTTGGCAGCTCTGGAATCAAGCTGAGCAATAACTTCATTCTTTCTTGTTGCCAAATACAATGATTTCAGTATTGTATGTTTAATTGATTGAAATTTTACAATTTTACTTGCTCTAAGCATTGATAAAGTGAATCTAAGGGACCCTAGTCACTTGGTGAAAGAGCTACATAAATATGACTGTCGTCTGCGTAGCTGTGATAAGCAACGTTATTGTCATGGGGTAAAAAAAAAAATTACTTTTGGGTACAATGTGTGTGTTTCTGCATTGTCATGGTTAACTGAACCTGGCCTTTTACCTGCTTTGCCAAGCATGTGAGGAGGTTCAGACTGTCTAATCAGAAAGGTTATAAGACGTCTCAGCTTCTTGACGCATGCTGGAGACAGACATTGTGTTGTTTAGACGAGATAACTAAGAAGAGGTGCGCACACCTCGATCTGTGACCTTGATTCTTAGGTATAATTGTTGGAAGTTGGAAAGATTGTCACTTTAAGCAAATCTCATGTAACCATTGTTGTGTGGAGTTTGGTTCCAGGTGCCTGTCTTGTCTTTGTAATAAATACATTCAAAAGTAAGACAACAGAGACTGAGGGGTTTGTTCAGCAATGTCATGTATGATTTGACCTAGAGGGAGCATGTACAGGTTGAAATAATAGCGGCCCAAGGATCCTACCCTGGGGGACTCCACATAGCATGGCAATCCACTCAGATTTATGATCACCAGTGGCAACAACAACCCTCTGCCTTTGAGATATGATCTGAACCAACTGAGGACTGAGCCAGATAATCCCACCCATTTTTCCAGTCTGTCAAGAAGCTTTTTATGGCCTTTGATACAAGGCTGCATCAGTATTCAGATGTATGTCATTTAGCACCTTCATCAGTGTAGCTTTAGTGCTGTGATGTCTAAAGCCAGATTGAAATCTGTCCAAAAGGTAATTTACATTTTAAAAGTTATTATTTAAAGATGTCTGCAGTTCTAGATGGGTATGCAGACACAATATGTGGGATTCTTTCTGTCATTTCAGAGACCATGTCTTTGGTAAAGTAGTATATTTTGATGTTCTTAATGCTCATGGCCTTTTACATCTCTTACAGCAAAATCACCCACAATCTGAGTTTGAGGCCCAGTTGTTAGTTTTACCTGTATCCTTTTGCTTTCAGAATTACTCTCAGTCCTTACCCTGCGGAATAAGGATGAGAGGTTATCCAGGTCAGCTGATGGAGATCCAGGGTCCTGCAGCAGTGACACATCTGTCCTCAAGTTGTACACTTTGTTGTTGGGGAGGTTTGTTGCTAACTCTTCCTTTTGCAGCTTTCCACGGCTGTGTCATATTAAGCACAGGGATTGATGAGGTGCTCTGCCTGAACGGCAGTGCAGGTCAGCCAATGGTGTCGCGAATCTCAGGGTGCTGGGCTCTGGCTATCACTTGTCATCCCATTTCAGACTTTTCACCAAGAGAGTTCCAGAGAGGACTACTATTTGCAGATTTATTGCCAGACAGACAGCCCTCCTGTTTTTTTAGTAGTATTGTTGGTGTAAGTTAGCCATGTGTTAACATTCTCTTCAAAGTCTTGTGACCCATTTAAAGTTTAACTGACATCTGCAGCTTAAAGTATGCTGAAGTAGTAGAAAGTGGAGTAGGTTTAAAGAGAATTTGAAGACCCCTCCCATTCACTTCCATTATAAACAAGTTGAAAAAAGCACAATATTTTAAAAGGTAGAAAAAGGTTTAATACAAGCAATAATTTCCTTGATGAATAATGAAAATGTTGACATTTGAATGGTGTCTGTAGTTGAAAGTATGCTGGTCCAAAAAACGTACAGAAGAATAAGTGGGAATAATAATAATAATGAGCAAAGATAATAATAGTGTAAAAGCTGCTGAATCAGAATTCACACTAATAATACTAATAATAATGACAACAAAACACATTTTATACCTACATTTGCAATATTTCTTATAATATCTACTAATATAATTATTAATAGGTATTAATAATTATATTATTATTTCTAATACTCTACTACTAGGGCTAACTAGCTCTACCGTGCAATACAAGAGCAACATACATAATTACCTACCTGGACCATCAAATGGTGAGGATGCTAACCTATATGTTAATATTATGTTAGTATAGGGATTTAGCTCATTAGCTTTATATAATAAAATATGCACAGTTTCAAAAGTTACTATGAATTTTAATGGTACAACTGCCACCGTTGTTGTACACTGCATATGAGCCTTGCTAAAATGCAGAGCTTGCATTACCAGTGTTCTAAAAAGCATAATCTTTAGCTTCCACTTGTCGTTCGCGGCATACATTCCATAGTGTGGTGTTCATATTTGTGTTATTCACCCAATGTTTATTTTTGGGGTTTTAAACAATAAAACTAGAACAATTTATGTAAACATTGTTAACAGATGTTGACTTTATCTCAATTACAGTCAACATAGACAGCATATTTGGTTAATATTTGCCATTTACCACTGCTAGATCAGATTTGTTTTTGTATTAAAATGTGATTTTTGTGAAAAAAAATCTATAATTATCAAAACATAAGTGGAATAAGTCATGTTTATCTTGAACAAACAAATGAAACAAGGTTTTCATCAATAATGATGTTTATTGCTTTGAACTGAACAAACTGGAAAAATGACTTTTCCATACAGTATTGTATGGAAATAATTGAACACAAATTCGTGCTGGTCTACACACTACATGACGGGCAGAGTCATGTAATGAAGATGTATTTCTTGCACTGTGTGTTCTGACACGTTTCTATCAGAACCAACATTAACTTTTTCAGTAATTTGAGCTACAGTAGCTCTTCTGCTGGATCGGACCGCACGGGCCAGCCTTCGCTCCCCACGAGCATCAGTGAGCCTTGGCCGCCCATGGCCATGTTGCTGGTTCACTGGTTTTCCTTCCTTGGACCACTTTTGGTAGGTGCTGACCACTGCAGACCGGGAACACCCCACAAGAGCTGCAGTTTTGGAGATGCTCTGACCCAGTCGTCTAGCCATCAAAATTTGGCCCTTGTCAAAGTCGCTCACATCCTTACGCTTGCCCATTTTTCCTGCTTCGAGGACAAAATGTTCATTTGCTGCCTAATATATCCTACTCACTAACAGGTGCCATTGTAACGAGATAATCAATGTTCTTCACTTCACCTGTCACTGGTCATGATGTTATAGCTGACCGGTGTACATTCATCTACATATTGTCTGAGAGGGATAGATGCAGATCCCTGCTAGTTACTTGTTGGTTTTCAGGGATCTGAAGACACTCTAAATGATTTATTTATTGATCCATCTGGTGACTGGGGAATTATAACATATATGTGTCTAAGTTTACACACATACTGTATATGAAGTGAGTTTTCAGGCAGTCACATAGAATGAGAGGACACCTTACAATAACTCAAGGACGGGCTTAGAAAATGAGGTTGGGGAAAGTAAGTGAGAATAATATGCCTCTCTCCTTCAACAACTAATATCAATTGCTCTTTAGCAAGGTGCAGAACCCACAACTGCTTCAGTGGATCAATACTGTGTGTTGGTCAGCTTCCAGTGTCAATCCCCCTGTGTATTTGTCTGCCAACTGTTGCTAAAGTTGAAGTTGTTGTGGTGAACTTACCTGGATAATTAAAAGTTAGTTAATCACAGACACAAACACACCAAAGCCATATTTTCTTCAGTTTCACAAACACTGTCTATCCTCCTACACATTTTCTGTGACACTGTCTCTCATACACACACTCACATCCACATGCTTAGTTTGCACACAAATTCTGTCAGTGATCTGTCAGTGCAGGGGTTGTTGTGGTGTATGTAATGTATGTGGCTAGTGTAGCTGTGTGTGGGAGAGGCGAGTAAAACGAACATCTGTTATGTTGTTGTATAATCAGCATAGCTGCGTGGGCGGCGGATATGAGAAAACTTCGGAGGAGAACGATACTGGGATTCGACGTGTTCCATCACAACTACAGGGCCGTCACTGAGTTTTATGACTGTTATCACACAAATGGGGGTACGTAAGGAGGTGGGACTCACTTTATGAGTGATAAGAGAGCGCCAGTTTGCAGAAAAACAGCCGTTAACGTCGACCACAGTTTGCTATTGTCATCACAACAGCAGGCTTCATTGCTAGCTCTATTTCCCAGTTTGACTGGATAACTTCCCTGGGTTTGCATTGACGCATGGTAATGCATGACCTGCCTAGTCTTTCTAGTCTGGTGAAATACAATGGCTCTCCGGAGAGACAGAGGGAGACAGGAAGAAAGAGAAAAGACAGAGAGTCTGATGAGAATGACCTAAATTAGACTTTGAATGATGCAAATGGGTGTTTAATATGTGTTTGTGTGCTTGTCTGAAGGCATTTGATTATATGTTTGTCTGTGCATATGCGTGTGTTCATGCATGCATGTGTGTCTGCCAGAGTGTAATGGCGCCAGGCCCTCTAGCTACAGGCTACAATCCAAATGAGATCTGAGGAACTGTATGTCAAGCCAGCTATTCATCAAACATAACAGCAGAGAGAAGCAAGACTGAATGGTGGAGATAGCATCTTCAATCATCGAGTGTAGGAGGCCACTTTGTGGGTTTCATCTCCACAATATATGACGTACAGGACTGTCAAGTGAAAATGATAATGTGTGAATAGATCTTCTAAAGAGGGGGCTGGTGTAATAGTTGCAAGATAATTGACAGTTCAAAATGACATCCACAGAGGTGCAGCGGATATTGTGAAGTCTTTAGTATCAACAAAATAAGCTTCATACTGTATAGTAAAAGCTTCAGAAAACTGCTGTCAATAGAAGCAAGTTCAAACAACTTCACATCCAGTCAAATTACTGCCAACCCAATCTCTTTTTAATTACGTTCATACAGAATGATTTTGCATGAGAAGTTATGTTTTAGGGGAAATGTAATGGCAGCCAGAAACATTAATATTATAAAATATGCAAATTCAAAGATTAAGTTCAATCACAATGTTTAGATTCAATGCAGAAAGTAATGTGAATCAATAAGGGTTTGGAATGAATTTATTCTGGTCTCAGTGTAGTGTTCATTGTAACATCAGTTCTCTGCCTTTTTCCAGAGAAAATCCAATTTTTCTGTCTTCTTGACCAAAAATCTGTCATGTTCACTAGAATATCTCTCTCTCTCTCTCTCTCTCTCTCTNATATATATATATATATATATATATATATATATATATATATATATATATACACACATAATTGTATATAATACAAACCATCTGTCTGACACATGAACAAAAAATATGATCCTAGCAACATTATGTTTCCCCATAAAAGTAATCACTAATGAAAATATTTAACTATTTAACTAATAGTAGCTCATTGAATTGGTTTAAGTATTTATGTCAGGTGCATAGATTTGTGGAAACCACTGAAATGGTAAAATGATTCAATGATGCAAGTCATACACCACCAGTGTCCCCTTTAATCACGGCCTAATGCAGGAAACGCATGTAGAGTTCCTCTCAAAATTTATTTCAGTGTACTCTTAGCAGCCCTGACGTATCTCTGCCAGTTTGATCTGGAATCTGTTTATATTGTACACAAGAGTAAATGTAAGGCTTTATTAAAAACACCCTTGCCCAGGAGAGCTGCTGCATCTGTGGATACTGTATTTCATAATAACAACCAGAAGGGTAAAGTCTCTTTAATATTAAAGCTGAGTCACTCTGCTGCTCCCTGTTCTCTCTGCGCCAGCCAGAGGTTAATGAGAACTGGTTTCCCTCAGCCCTACACATTTTCCTATGGATGATGCTCTCTGGTCACATTATTGTGTTATTGCGCTGTTCAAGATGCACATCAAGTTCAAGCAGCAGTGTGTTTCTGCACCGCACTTCCAATAATGTCAAACCTGTCAGTGTGTGTTCTCTTTGTCCTTGGAGGTTCTGTGGGTGGCACTTTTTTAATGTTCAGTCTCTATGGCTATCAAGATTCACCTAATGTTCCACTTGTTTTATTTTTTCCAAACAAACTCATCACTTCCTATGCAGCAGAGACTTTCTTTCCCCCAACAAAATGTCTACCGATGACTGTGTCTTTAGCTAGGACGGCAAAACTAATAATGTGGCTATGGGTTTAATCATCACTATATTGTGTCAGTCAGAGAGTGGAGTAAAACATGCATTCCCTGAAGGCAGGGACGTGTACAGACATTTTGAGGGGCTGTTGCTCTAACCTGAGAAAAGGGCAACCTCCCCGATTTTAGTCACCCATGAGTCTCTCTGTTGTAGTCTCTTCCTTCTGGAAGGCATTGTAGCCTACTGACTAATGAAAAAACAAGGCAGCTTCTATCAGCTACATCTGCTTGTTGGTCAAAAATGAATCACAACCTGAATGAAATATGTTCAAGAACATAGCTAGCAGCTAATGTCACAAGCTAAAAACAAGCTAACGGGGTGTTAGGTTGGTCTGGTTTGCACACGACACGTAGCTTCATATTGACTGTAAAACATCATCTAATCTAGCATGATTCAACAGTCAAAACCATCAGATTCCCTTATCTCTACAATTACACTTAATTTATTGGCTGTAACTGAGGAGTTAGTATGCATGTAGCCTGCTGCTTATATGTTAGCCAGCTAGCTAGCTAAGATTGGTTCATGTGATAGCATAATATAAGGCAATATTGCATGACGTGATGCAAATGTGACAAGCAAAAAAGTAAAAGTTTGGATGATATGGCAATTTAATTTGGTCTAACTCGTATTTATACAGCAAAAATAAAACAATGAATCTTTTTCCTCCACCTTAGCCAGAGAGGGCAAATGGGCTGTTGCTCGGGCAACTTTAGCCTGGCCTTGTGCACGTCCTTTACTGAAGGGGAAGTGTCACTAGAATTTAATGCATGAGAATGTACAAGAATGGCTACTGTAATCCTATAGTTTACATTCACCTGTCCCCACCTACAGTTCAGACTGGTACATCAACCTCTAAAATCTTCCCATATGTGTTCCTGGATCTAAATGTAACCTGAAGTAAATTGGTTTTATTTTGTCTTAGAATTCCTCTATAGCTGTCCAACCTTCTCGTCAATTAGACCATTAATCTGCAGAAACATTCTGTCACATCTGCATGTGTTTGACCTCATTAGGGTCATCCAGCTCGTTAACCCTCGTTAGGCACCGGGCTCATTAGGTCTCATTAACAAACAGCGTACAACTGAGGGCACTGAATATGCTGGATGTGTTTCTGGCATTGACACAGCAGGCGTCCTTTTATTTGCTTTGTCTTAATACTGGACACCTTTAAGACTAGGGCTGATTTGGACAGATAATGTGCAGTATGTCGAATTGACTATCCACCATGCCTGAGAGGTGAAACGCCTCTAGTTCCCTAATGGCTGGTTTCAAAAAAAATCTGACTATTTCAAGTCAATTATTTATTTCAACCAGAAGCTTTGGTCTCAAGACTTAATTTCATGTATAATGTGTGTTTCTGAGAATCACCGATCACTAAAAGAGATAATAAATGAGGCAGGCGCCAGGCGCATGGAGGAACTGTGTGCGCAAGAGAGGTGCACTGTTGTACGGACGTACATACAGCAGCTTTGATTTCGTTAGAAGAAGTTTTGTTAAAGCATGTTCACCTGCCAGTCTGTGTCACACACATCAATGAGCTGAGCCTTTTTATATATTTGTCAGGTGTTTTTGTTGTTATTTTTTTTTTTTACATCTTCATTAGTAACCACTGGACTTGGGGTTCAGAGCCACAGACAGTAGGAAAGTCATAAGGTACTGAGAGGCAGTCTAAAACATTATTGGTTTTGGGCTGTGTCCAGAATCACTCCCTACTTACAATATAGTGCACTATATTTACCCTTCGTGATTTAATTTGAGTTTCCAAATTCTTAGTGTGAATTTAATCCTCTTTATTTTTTTACATAAAATAAAAGTAGTCTCCATGGCATGTGTCTGCTAACAATCACACAATGTAATGCGTCACATTTTATAGATGCGAAAATTGCTGTCAGGTGACTCTACAGATAGCAGTGATGACACAACATGATGTTTCATAAGTGTCTGAAATTTCTTTTAACTGCTTATTATAGAGTAACATACTGAGTGTATATCATATAGGGAGTAGTGAATGAGGGTGTGATTTCGTACACAGCTTTCGTCTTTTCATGGGATTTATTGACAATAAGAAAAATATCGAATAATGGCAGCGTAATCCTTTAATTTTACATTATGAAATGCTTGTTTTTGAGCATCAGTGTTCCATAAAGGAGATTTTAAGGCTTACAGTGTGGAATATTGACAGGTCTATCAACCTGTCACAGGCAGCTGTGGTGATTGCCACTGGCTTAGTCAACTTCAGCTCAGCCCAGATTTCTCCTTCTTTGATCAAATTTGGATTTTATGGCTTGAGTATAACTGAGGGAGACAGCAGCAAGCAGTAAACCCACAAGTGAGTTTTAACCCTAAAACTTCAGCAGCTTGTAATTTAATCACTATGTCATTGGTTGCAATCAACAAATCTTCCACAGACATTTACATTAAGGATATTAAGTGCTGGGAGGCAGTAAAAGTACGACATATTTCATCTTTTGATAACCTCCATGTTGGTCATAATTACAAAAATGTGGCTGATTTCTTGTTGCATGCTTTAATTTGGGAGTCTTCTGGCATAGTGCCCTAGCAAATAAAGTATTTGAGAATGAATGAATGAATGCATCTGAAGCAGCAAATTATGGATAGCATGAGCAGAGCAGCACTCCCAATGGCAAAAGAGCACCATCCTTGTAGTTGTTATTACTTTGACTTTTAAATATTGTGGTCATTTTAACATGAGGCAGAAGTGAAGAACTCAATTGTGAGAAGAGTAATACTGTAGCCATGGGTACATGTGAATGCACCAGTATTAGCTCAGTGTATTGGCTGACTTTTTATTAAAAATGTGATCCAATTAGTGTGGTCCATCTCCTGTGTGTACATATACTGCAGTCCTCTAATGGATATGATGCCTTTTATTGATTCCATATTAAGCCTGTATATGTCATAATCCTGATGCAAGATTTTGTCTAAAAATACATACCAATTACCTGCTGCTTTACAGTCACTGAAGGTAGATGGATGCAGATGGAAGACCTAATATAGTCTTAGCAACAGTTGAGAGTGGTCCAGCCTCCAGAGCCTGTTAGAGGCCTCCACTAATGGCCATGGAGCTCAGGTTACAATGTGTGCATGTCAGGTATGGTTCTGCTGCCTGTCTGTCCTTGTGCTTCCTATGTGTTTTCCCCACCCTGTGTTCTATGTTTGTGTGACTCTGCTCCTTCCTCTCTGGGAACTGGGTCATGGGGACGTGGCTGCCGGCTCTGCTGCTCACACACCGGATCATTCGTCATCATCCACCTGCAGTGTTTAAAAGCCTGGTTCTCCTCACCACTCATCGGCACATCGTACCGTCTACCTCCGTGATCCACCGTTGCCTCCAAGAATCCTGTTTACATCGGACAAGCCCTCCTTCCACGGAGCGCTCACCTTGTTAACCACTATTCCAAGCTGCACGCATTCCGCTCCAAGCCACGCTGCAGCTCCGTTTCTGTCTGTCGACCTGTGCAGTCATTTAACCAACTAGATTTTATTCTGCTTTCTGTGAGTTCTGTGTTTGGGTCCAGAAAAACTGTATTGCTTCTTAACAGTGCATGTGTAAAATGTGAAATTCTACACTAAAAATAATCATTGTTTAAACAATGATAAAACAAATATAGTATACAGATGCATAGACAATATACAGATATAACAACAAGATAGTCACTGAAAAAAAACTGCCTGTAAAGTTGTGGGTCAGACAGCTGAAACTCCCTCTAAAGCTCTGAAAAGCCAAGGAGAGCTACAGATTCAGGTGATAACTCTCTGTAGGTTCACATTGTTTTCTCATTGTAATTTGAAAAATATCCATTATAACATTTAGGTATTTACAAATTGCTATTTGCCAATAATTTAGCTGCACAGGGTTGCCCACTCCTTCAAACCAGAGGTGTCACCAACAGGATAACAGCCCCTCTAAACAACAATGACAAATGAATTACTAAAGCTGTAGCCTATAACTTGTGTTATATAATGTTGCATGGCGAGGTGTTAGCAGATCCAAAACGCGACAACCGGTACAGGTAAGTGAGTCTTTATTTTCAAAGAGGCTGGTGGGGAAAAGGGGATTAGGCTGGACAAGACAGCTGGAAGGCATGGAGGGAGCGGAAGGTCCAAAGTGCCGGAGGCGGACGGGATGATGGTGGAAGCCGGTCTGTAGAGCAGAGAGAGAGAGAAATTAGGCAGAGGTTTCCACAAACTTACAGGATACTTCTCAGAGTTCTAAGATAGCAGCCGAGGTGCAGTCTACCGGGTAGTAAGACGCAATGATCTGGCGATGAGTGAGAGAAGGGCCGGGGTTGAAGTACTGTTGAGGTTGATGAGATGATGGCCTTCAGGTGAGGAGGCTGGTGCCCGCGAACAGGTGGATGGAGATGAGGCCAGGCCTTCAGCAGACAAATAGACACAGACACATACTACACAGACAGGGGGAAGGGGATAAACAAAAACCAGGGCAGGAGGATTCTTGGGACACTGAGGGAGAGGGAGGTGCCATGGACCATAACAATAACTTGTCATTTATACACATAGCAGTGAGCTTTAGAGGTGCACGCTCTGTAGGTGGATTTTTGTTACTTCCGGACAGAGCCAGGCTAGCTGTTTCCCCGTTTCAAGTTTTTGTGCGAAGCTAAGCTAACTGGCTGCCGGCTGTAGCTTCATATTAAGTGTACAGTCATAAGAGGGGTATTAATCTTCTAACTCACTGCCAGGCAGCAAATAAGCATATTTCCAAAAACTATCAAACTGTTGCTTCAAAGGAGTCCTCGTGGGGGTATTTAAAGGCATTTTCTTATAAATCTAGGAAATCATTAATTGAAGTAGTCAAAACACTTCCTGAAGAGTACCTGAGGGTGGATTTTTCCTTTAAATTCAAGTATAACCCATTACCTCCCTCTCTCCTCCTCAAAGCCATTGCAGTCTGTTCATATTGTAAGAAGCAGCTGAGCAAATGAGAAGCCGATAATTTACTTGAAATACTGTGCAACCCCTCAGAAATGTGATAAACTGATATAAGACCTGTTTAAAAAAAAAAAGAAACACTGTTCTGTTAGATTAGGGCTTGCCTGCTGAAATGGAGATAATTTATACGTTGAAAAGCTCCATATTTCCTTTGCTTAGTTAAATACTCGACACATAATGCTAGACATCTGGCAGCTTCAGTACATTACATCCTGTTTGAATGGAAACCTGTGAAATTAAATAGACACTTGCTATATCACTAAATACACTGCTTGAGTCATCATCTGCCTCTATAAGTAGTGCACCAGAGCTCACGTGGATCTCAGAAGACTGTATTTGTCTTGAATTATAGTGTTATAGATTTGGGTTGGACTGAATATGCAGGTTTCATCCTGGCTCAGAGTTATACACCAGTATTTAAACTAATCAGTTCACTCAACTATATGTAACACGGGACTGTTCATAATCTGTGGCAATTAAAGCATAATCAATTTTTGTAGGAACCTATATGAAGTATTAAATGGAACAGAATGAGTCATCTTTCTTGTATTAGTATATGTTGAGAAAGGTGCCTCACTGAGTAATAAATGGTAGTCTCCCTCCTCAGTGTGTGACGCTTTGTTTCATTCACAGCAGCAGCTTTCAGGAGTCAGGAGTCCGGATGTGTTTCAGGGTACAGATGGTTATAATGCAGTATGATTTTATGACTCATTCACTTTGATGCAGATGCTTGCACACTCCCGCATGAAGGACTACTTGAGTGCTGGAACTTGGAATGCTCAAAAGAAACAATCTTTAACATGATCTATTAGGAGGTCTCCTTAAATATTTGCCTCAACCAACCATGAATACAGCAAAATATATTCTTATAACGAGCTTGAGTATTGTAGAAGAATTTAGAAGTCATGTTGAATACAGTAGCATCACTGCATATAAGCATATAAAATAAAGTTAATATGACAAAATATAAAATGTTTATGTTTATTTAACAGCATTTTTCTTTCATAGTCATTGAATTACTAGACATTCAGAACATCACATTATTTTTTTGTAGTATTTACCACTGGAAAGCTTACCTGAACTGTATTTCTGGTGGTACATAGACCGACAACCACAAAGCTGAAGTTGCCGTGTTTCCCATATGCTTGAACGTAGCATTTTTTCAATGAAAGAAATCTCTGATTTCTGTTTACGTTCATCACCGTGGCGACGGTGTAGGAGACTGTTCGCTGCTCTGGCTGGTGACGCTGACAGAGAGGTGTGAACCAATCAGAAACTAACTCTGTTACCGGACTGACGTCAACGTTAAAGCGATATGAACCGTTACTTGGTTGCTGAACTTTACAACTGCAAGGGAATAGCAGATATGGCTGAATACCAGCGTAGTCTTAATTAAAGCCCATGGCGTTGTAGTCTTCTATCCAACATTACCTTCACAGTAACTTAAGTAGTGGTCTTAAACGCAGCCCAAACCAGCCATAAGGGTAGTTGTTTTTTTGTTTTTTGTGTGTGTGTGTGTGTGTGTGTGTGTGTGTGTGTGTGTGTGTGTGTGTGTGTGTGTGTGTGTGTGTGTGTGTGTGTGTGTGTGTGTGTGTTGGGGGTGTTGGTTTCGCTGGCCGTTTGGATCGGCATGATCTCCAACTGTGAGGTGAGTGAATGCAGTTAACTAACGTTACCTTATACCGCCATAACCCTGATAGGTACTGTCAAACTCTGGTAATGTAATGCTGTCTAGCTTGTCGGGAATGAATGCATACCTTACTGGTGACCATGTAACGTTAACACATTTTATAAGTCACAATGAGACACTACAATATTCGGCAAAACATGACTGCGAAACAGGTCTCTATTTCTGTATACTTGCAAGTTATCAGACAGGTACAGAAACTGCCCTACTGTATGTTCTGGGGGAAGAATAACAGCTGAACCTACTCTAAAAGTTCAGATTTTGTCGATTTAAGTCTTGCTTATTCTGTCGGATATAGCTATGCCTAAGAGTGGAGTGGAGTCCTAGCAAGTTTAAAGGTCCGAGCTATGTCATTACCCGTGAAATTGTGTATGGTTTGCCTATTGCAGTGCCACAATTCACTTACACACTACAGACACCACAGCGTGGTAGTCTCTGAACACTGGCGTAACACCGCTGCTGTCTTGGCTAACGTTACACCGATACCGTATTCTTGAGTTAGCTAGCGAGATAGCTATGCTAGTTAACTAACCGATGCGGGATGTTGACCGGGGTTACACAGACGAAATAACCATGCAGGTTAGTTAATAGGCGTTGTATTAACTTTGGGACGCTAAGTTTTCGTTGTTTCAGCCCCTCTTCCATTAACGAGCGACGAGCACTTCAGGTCTGAGTGGTTATCTAATCACGTGTGGAAATAACGTTATCACCATACTCTATGAGACATTTTTCAAATACATTGACATTTGCCTCAAATCAGTCTGTTCAGAGCCATATACAAACGGCCGCACTGCAGTGTATCAGCTATGGCTTCTGTGCCAGTGCCATCCCATCTCCTCTTAGTAATGTAATGCTATACCCCTCACAGAGACCGTCCACCACAGTACTATGTCTGTATTTTTTCCATTGTCTTGCACACATACGTCAACTGTTTTCCTGTGCTAGGAAATACTTTGGATTTTATTTGGTAATTTACTGGAAATTTATGTTTTTCATGCGCAAGCATTGCAACTATATTATATACATGCGTGTCCAGAATAAGAGAGACAAGGTAAAATATGACTTTAATTTTGAAAAAATTGAAATGACATGTAGAACAGTGATTCCCAACCTGGGGTACTTGTACCCAAAGGGGTAATTCTGAAGTTACCAGGGGGTATGTGGGAAATTGTGAAGCTCAGCTAATTTGAAAACAGAAATTATGATTTGATAATATATAGCCACACATTTGTAATGAGGAGAAAAATCAACACACAATTAAGATTACACATTTGTGTGATGCTGAGCTTTATAGTTATTGTCACAATGCCTTACCAACTATGGTAGTCTGACTGCACAAGACATCCCTCAGTTTCCCACCAACCAATTGTAAATTGATTAAAACTGTAGAAAGACTAGTTGGAAAAAAGACAAGAAAAAGCTAAAAGTAAATTTAGTAAAATACCATTGAACAATACCATAAAGCCATCCGGTCTATCAAATGGGTATGATAAAGGGGCCAATCTGAGGGTGTAAGTCGGACATAAAGGTTGCGAACTACTGATGTAAAAGATAAGTCACATTATGCTGTAATACAATTAGTACCGTCAGCGTTAAAACTGGTGACAAATTTCATTTTGATATGGGAAATTTCAGAGCAACTGACAGCCAACAAATTACTCAGTATGACAGTCTGGGGTGTATATAATATCTATGCCATTTGCTATGCAGTGGCACTATTACTGGAGGAACTCAGAGACGCCTGTGGATGAATCATGATCCAGTGAAACTTGCCCCTTATTTCAGATTTTAATTTCTGTGAAAGCAGCCAATCTGCTGGCTAAAAAAGCAGTGTGGTGGACTTGATACTTACCCAGCTTGCCTCATAAAAAGCCTTAATGGGAGTCCTTTAAGATCAAATTGTAATGCCGCTGAGTGTTGAGTGACCTGCAGAGGTCATAGGCGTCTGCTATATTTACCGGCTCTGTAACTTGATCTGTGGCATTCTGGATCGCTGTGCTCATACTATCCCCTCATGCTCTGGGGCCACAGCCTCCCAAGTAGCACCCCATTACTTTCTGTCTATTGGCCTGGCTGCTCAGAACAACAAGGGTGAGCCTCTTACAAACCGACTTAACCGCCACTCTTCCTGCCTCTTCTTCTTTTAGGTACCTGCTTGTCAGTTGTATGCCTACTGTGTGGGCTGTTTGCTCAGCTGTAGGGCACGTCTTCCCCAAGGAGACAATGATAGAGGACAGGGATAACGTTTCAGAAAGTTCTGGATTTTTCCAGCTTGAATAGAAGAACTGTGAACAACTCTCTGGGGTAGGGAATATCACCAGTTGATATGTGTGATGTTTGCATTGGATAGTGAAAATATGTATAATAGCTGGTTGTGATGGCAAAATACGAGCTTTGAAACAAGTGCTGGAAGAGCCACATAACAAAGCTGTGCAAGATGGAGTCAGCCTGTCAACTTTCTTTTTATAATTGAGCAACTTTTCTGGATTTGATAATACGAGCTGAAGGATGCATCATCAATCTTTAATGGTTGGACCTGAAATCCGGAGAATGTGTTGACTGGTGGCCTGTATGCTCACTTCTTGCTGAACATGTCTGCTGTACAGTGAAACAGTTTGCTGAGAGAGACGGCCCAAAACAGATCAAGGAGACGTTGATTTCTGCTATCGTTGTCAGTTTCTAGGCCTATAGGCAATATGGTATTTCTCAGGTGCAGCATTAGCTATTCTCTGTCCAACTAGATAGTTTGATAGCAGTGTATGACAGCATCTTATCTAGTGATATTGCATGCCTGCCTGTTTACACTTATGTACAATTCCCCGGTCAACGAAAAGAGGTAAAGTGTTTTTAATGTTGCAGTTTGACTGTTTTGTCCTGTGTGTTGAATGGTATGTCATGTAACATGTCTGTGTGTTTCCACAGGAGTGATCAGTGTCACAAAGCCTGGGTGTGTATGTGTGTGTACACTGAGGGGTAGCAACAGTAGAATGAGCTGCCCCAGAGCCATCGCAGTCTGCGGGGACTGACACACACCGCTTCTAATACGGCAGGTAACTACTTCATACACACACGTTTTAACACACACACAAGCTGTTCCAGTTGACAGTGTGAAGTCTTAAATATCCTCAAGTACATGTAGTTCATAGTGCATTCCTGTTGTTGTATGTAGGGGTAAGAGTTGTAACTCACTGACTGCATGGTTCAAATGTATCACAGCAGAAGTGACTAGTCCCTTTATGAAAGAGAGAGTTAGAAAAACAAGTTATGTGTTATGTTTTATCAGCTTTCCAGTGTCTCACAGAAATGACTAAACTGGACAGGTGATGCTGCACGTCAGTTCCTTCTCAGTTTACAGCATTACTGCCATGTAGACATTTAGACTGTGACACCAATAGAGCATTAAAATTGCGACTTACACTGCTAAAAGGTTTTGATGATGCTAATATCATTGAAATAAAAACAAGTGGGAAAACAGCATTCAGCTGTTTTGTTTGCACACACGCATTATCAACACATATCCACTGCATTAGACACCACAACTGTCATGCAGTGCATCTGTTATATAATACAGGGATGGTAACATATTCAAATTTCTAATGGAGACCAGTTTAACTAGTGAATTTGAAAATAATCAGCCAATATCAAGGTTCAAGGTTCATTTATTGTCATTTTCATTGTCAGTGAAATGAAAGTTGTAACCCCCTTCATGCTAAACACACATATATAACATGTATACAAATATTTATAATATAAAATAAAATAAAACAATATATGCAGTTACTTACATACATACCTATACACATATACATCCAGAAAGTATGTACAGTGTGTGTAATGTGAGTGTAAAGCTCCATGTCATCTATTTATGGTGTAGTGCAGAGGATGAAGTGAAGTTGAGGAGTCTCACAGCCTGAGGAAGAAGCTTCTCTGTAGTCTGGTGGTACGGCAGCGGATACTTCTGTATCGTACTTCTGTGGCTGGGGTGGGTATTGTCTTTTAGTATCATTTGGGCTCTGCGCAGGCACATCACCTCACCGATATCGCTGATGCTCAGTAGATGGGTACCCGTGATGTTCTGGGCGGTTTTAATCACCCGCTGCAGGGCCCTCCTGTCCTGGGCCATTCACATCCCATGCCAGTTTGTAATGTTTCCAGTCAAGATGCTTTCTGTTGCTCCTCTGTAAAAGTTAACAGGAACTTGGCACTTTGATTTTGCCTTTTTAAGTTTCCTTAAGAAATGCAGAAGAAATATATATAAGAAATATCAGCTTATTGCAGATATATCAGTATTGATGTATATGTTGGCTGATAGACAACAAATTTCTGTCCAACAGAAAGCACGGACAAGATGATTTTATTTTACTGTAAAATGTCCTGCTTTGTATGTTGTATGTTGGTCACAATTCTTTTTACAAAAATTTAAGGGATCTGTGTAGTATTTTTTCTATAATGTGTATATGTTAAAAAATTACTATCGGTTGATATATCGTTATCGGATTTCTTAAACACCCAAATATCAATACTAGTATTGGCCTCAGAAATCCAGTATTAGTTGGGGTATAGTATCTGTGCCAATAAAAAGAACTTCTGTTTTGTCACAGTTAAGTTGTAGAAATGTTTGAGGCATCCATTCTTTTATTGCACACGTCAGTTTTGAATTGTGTCGAGCTTCATAGAGTTATTGTGATAATAGAGAGACAATAAAAACAATGATGAGAGATTTCAAAGCAACACATTTTGTAGTTTATGGGCAGCATGTACACAGAGAAGAGGACTGGACCAAAAAAGGCACACCGCATATTAAATGGTAAAACATGATCATTTATGGAGGAGTGGATTGTTTGGTCTGACAGATACGATTTAAACCACTCACATATGGTTCCAGGTATCCCAGCGCACCTTCTGAGTTTTCCAGAATATCTAGAATTTGTACAGGAGGAAGTATAAAATGTCATTCACAGTATCATTTTTTTAGATCAAGTCTTTAAAATTAGTGTGAGTGACATCATCATTGACATCCAGGTGAGCTATAGTGCTGCTGGTGATTGACTCTTTGCAAATAGATATGAAGCCACTTTTGTGTATCTAATGCTTCTCTCAGCATGACTCAGTGGATGGGCACAGGTTGATAGGGGTTTCAAATAATAATGTCATCTAATTGTCCAAATGATTACCTCAGTGAATAAAGAATTATGCCAGTAGGCTGAAGAGGCTAGAGCATCAATCACTGCAGCCTGCAGATTCAGTCCTCTCTGAGGTCACTGCTGTTTTTATGGCTTCTCGTGTGAGTCACCAACAGATGATGGTAATGATAAATGCAAATTTGCTGCTCCTCTCCAGGTTTTCATATTGTAGAAACTCCAGAAAATGGAGTGAATTTCCTTGTAGCAGAAAATGAAGTTGAATGAGTATGAAGCGTGAAAAACCCCCCAATCTTTTCTCCTCAGTTGCAACTTTTGAATGCAGTGTTTTGGGGGTGTGATTTGTTTTTGAGAGTTTAATAAAGTATGTTCAAGGATGGAAAATGAAAGGTGACAGAGCTGTTACAGTCAGATCTTCAGAAGGCACTGCTTGAGGGGCTAGGGCAAGCAAAACCATAGATATTGAATCCCTTCTTTAGCATTTTTATAAACCAGATGTTTTTATTCCCACTGTAATTTTGTGGTTTTATTTTGCACTCCCTGTTCCTCTAGTTCATTTCCTTTTTTTCTTCGTATCTACTGACGTCAGTGTAGCCATCACAGACATCAGCAGTCTCTTATCTGCTCACATTTCAGAGTATATATAGCCGCATGTAAGTCCAAGCCAAACCCAGCACAGCTCAGAGACCTCCTAATAGCCCCCATGTTTATTTCTAAAATTATTCCTTATGAGAACGTCATTATGTCTACATCACGTTAGTTTTTGTGTGTTAGTTTGTATTGCTACAGATGTTTTTAGTTTATATTGTGGTGATGGTAACAATAGAATGTCCTATGGAGGTGTCATAGAGAAGGCCAAAAAGCCATCCATCAAAGTGAGTTCACATAATTACAATTACTGTTTTTCTGTGTTTTCCTTTATAAATGTACTAACACTGGTTTGTATAGTCTGGCAAAAGTCAGTGAGGGTCATTTCTAAAGCTTTGACAATTCAGTTCTAATAATTAATTGATGGCAGCTTGGCAGCTGCAGCAGGCGGCTGCTTTCAGCGAAAAAACTCTCATAAACACACTGTACACTACCTGCCCAGACCAAACAGCACACAAAGTTAGTGACTAACTGGTGAGCACAGTGGAGCATTTAGCAGCTAAACAGTCAGTTGGTGGAGACAAAAGCAGAGCTAAAAGGAGAGCAAATATTTGACTTACATTAATCAAGTGGCCAGAAACATGACTTCAAATAATTGGTAATGTTGCTTCATGTCAGCTAAATTTGTAAATAGGCAACTCTTTGCTAACATTTGACTTTATAAGGTGACAATATGCTAATATTGCCTTCACAACTTGTGAATAGTAGCAAAAACAATCTGTTAATGCAGGTGTAAACTCAAGAGTCACTTGCACCTGTGCACCCAAATCATTTTTCACACACTCTGATTTTCACTTGCATTTATGAGGGAAATGCTTGCATTTTAGGCTGTCTTAAATGTGGAGTCAGTGATACTGGAGAAAGATTGTTGATAGTGATACTCCAATGTTATTTACGTTTCATTACTATCATGGTGTAGCTCCGTTCCTCGTGGGCGAGGAAAGTCGTGTGCACGAGCACGAATGCCACCTGTTGCTGTTTGGCTGGAATAGTGTTGTGTGGCTTTGTTTTTTTTTCGCATTTACAGAGCTAGGGCTGTGTACAAACACCAGATTTTTTTCAGCCCACGCACAGAACTGACAGCGGACCGTGAGGAGATATTCGCTGCATTTGACAAAAAGTGTATTGGATTAGAATCGCTGACCCCACCTTCAAAGGAGATCAGCGCTGCAACGCTAGCAGGCTGAGACATAACACAGTGGAGCACAGTAAAGAAAGGATCAGATAGGTGCCCAGCACTGAACTTGACTTTTACATAGAATCACAGTGCTCGCCTCAAAACTGCACTGACCCAGTAGAGATTGAGCTAACCATTTATTATAGTACAGCAATTCTCCACACACACACACACACAGATGCACATACTCTCACACCAAATCCCCAGAGAGCACCTGTGCTGATGTTACCTTCATGCAATGTCACCCCGGGGCACGCTGGCTGTGGCATCCTGCGTCATCACACACTCTCCAACTGCACTTAAGATTGGCTCTGTTCTCTAAAAGGCCAGGGGGGGAGACCTGGGGGGACAATATGTACTGTAAGAGATCTGACTCACTCACTCATTAGAATGATGGATTTTCAACAGAAGCACATTTCAGCGAGGTTATAGACCCAGTCAAAATCAACAAGAGAGTTTGCAATTAGTCTGTGGCTCACTGAAACGTCCATATAAAAAATTATATATAAAAAATATCTACATTTAAGGCTTTAAAAAGGTCTTACAAATATTTTTTAGCCAGGTTTATTTTCAGGGTTTTGTCATTGAAGATAGTTGAGATGCAGTTGTATTTAGGGTTCATATTATGCCTATCACATTTTATGATATGCATAGATAGACATCGAGTGTTCAAACCTCTTTTTTCTCTCTTCTCTTTTTTTTTTTTAAAGTATTTATCTGTAGTGTCAGAGCCTTCAAATCAAAGGCAGTTTGTTTTTGCCGCATGCTGGCCACCTGATGAATCCAGTATTCAATAGGTAGATCAGAGCAGTGAGAGTGAACCAAAACATTAAAGTTGCGGGCCATACAACCAAAACAATGAGCTGAAAGGCGCTAAAATGTTGCTAGTGTTTGTTAGTTGTTTCCTTGGTTTTCTTTTTTTTGTCTTTAAATTGCTCTTGAATCCAGTTCCTGGTAGTGAAGTGAGGTTCCTTAAAAGCTAGCTTTAGCTTGGTTTTCTGAAACCTGCCCAGTAAGTGAAACCTCATCTCTCCAGCTCTTTGCCAAGAATTGCCAGCAGTCAGCTGCTTAAATCTTCTCCTCCTCTGGGCTCATGCAGTCACTTCTGCCACTCTGTTGACAGCTTTCTTAATACAGATTTAGTAGAAGCTTGGCAGACGAACCAGCTCTTTCATAGTAGCAGAATGTTGTATTTTCACACATTGTTATACTTTCACTTTCTATTTTCCTCTGGCCTCTCATATTTGATTATATCTTATCCTGTTCTATAATTTTTCCAGCAGCACAGAAGGTTGTTGGACATTTCCTTGGTGGTTTTCTAAAGGAAATACAGAGCATTAAGTGCAGCCAGCAGTCTGTAGCTCTGATAGTGTAAATTATAGTGTAAATGTAAATTGGCTATGGAATATGCACTTCTCTTACTTTTCAGTTCTTTATGCGTTGGTAGCAAGCAAACAAATGCAGCTTGTTGCCACGGTAGCTATGGTAACTACTGGTTAGCACTACCTCAGGGGAGGCTAGCCAGAGTGCGCTTGTGTGTGTGTGTGTGTGTGTGTGTGTGTGTGTTTGTGGTGCATGCTCGTGCCTGTGCATGTGTTGTTGTTTCCATGGAGACATCTCCTCTCAGAAGTGAAATCCATAGTTGCTAGATGCTAGATAGATAGATGCTATCATCTTATCAATCCTGCGTGTCTATGTTGTGTGGTGTTAATCCCACGGGTGTTTGCACTTCAGTCTCAGCAGCTCACCCACCATGCTAGCCCGAGCTTGTTTCACTCAGCTGCCCTGGGTCTTTGGATGTGACACAGCTGTGAGAATACAGAGAGGTGCATGCATGAGGCAGTTAGGGTTAGGTTGAACCAAGGCCAGGGTGGTGCAGTCAAGGGTTCAAAGGACATACAGGCTAACATTATTTGAGGGTTGTAGAGTTCTTAAATATCACAGAGCCCCAAATACACACAAGAAACCACCAGATTGATAAGAATGTAACTTTGTTGTTCATGATTGGGTATTGTGGAACTGTTCATTTGAGAACCATTGCTTTAGTGAAGAGACATGTTTATACAGTGGGTCTTACTGACAGTTTTGTCAGAGAAAACACAACTCATGGTGCTGCAGATCATCCAGGATTCTCACTGTAATTCCACTCACACATGTTCTGTCCTTCTGTTTACACAGTGTGAGGAGTCACGTAATGAAGTGATGAATAAGTTTTGCCTCAGTAAAAGTTGGGTATACAAGCTTTGAAAATGCTGCTTGGCTAGTGTTCCCTCCCTCTCTGTTCAAGCAGCAAATTACAAGCTCGAATGACCAGAAAATGTGCACTGCAATAAAATTATCTGGATAGGAATTTTGGTTTGGGTAGTATGGTATTTTACTGGAGTCTACTCTTATGTATTCCACTCAGATTATAAACCCATTAGAATCATAGATACGCCTTTTCTAATATATAAAACAATTTAAAAAAAAATTACATTCAATATAAATGTTAAGTGGGAGCAGAGAGAGGACCCAAGCAACTCAAGCAGTTTCCAAGGTTTAATAACAGAACGCAGGTACAGGGAAGGCAGGCAAAAGCACTCAATGAGCTCACCGAACACAGGAAACACACAGGATACATACACGATACACACGATACAGAACTCACAGCTCAACTCAATACAAAGAACCGACGAGCAACAAAGGACAAGGACACAGGTATAAATAGGGAAGGGCTAACGACGGAATCAGGGGCAGGTGTGTAAAGGTTTGTGTCTGTGTAATCTGCAGTCTTTTAGTAAGTTTGTTGTTTGTACGACAGGTGACTCAAACTATCACACTAGTTGTGGTGGTTGATGCTTGTTTGTTATACCTCAGTTCTGGCCAGGCTTCCCTCCACATTGCCCAAACTTGGCCATTGTCTGACTCCAGTAACTGGCAAATGTGTGGATGGACATTAAATCCAGATCCAGGCTCAATCCCATCAGAAAACTATGGGTGCTGTCAGAGATACAGTGTCCATGTTTTACTGTTGCCAGATGGCAGTTTTGGTTTTGGCACTGTAATGCATCTGCATTACAGTGCCAAAACCAAAATAACCCTCCAAACACTGCTGCTGCCAAATTATAGAAACAAACCTCGTACATCTACCAAGCCTGTCTTTAGCTGGCTGACTTAAAGCAAGGCCAGCTTCTTGATGCTGTTAGCCTGGCTGGCTTAGCAGTATTCAACTGAATGGCCACATTCACGGCCTGTCCAGCTCTGTGTGTGTTGGCCTGTCTCCAGCACGCTGCCTGTCTGCCTACTCCAGATCCATATGCTGAATTATTGATAGACGAGTGGTCACAGAGAGAGAGAGAGAGGGAGAAAGCGATAGAGACCCAGAAGGAGGGGAAATTACACTGAGGAGAAGTAGGTGCACTCAGAGAGCAGGCATGGTGCCGAGGAGGAAGAGAGAGAGAGCGAGGGAGGATAGGCAGCAGTGAGAGAGAGAGAAAAGAGGGAGAAAGACAGATTAAAGAAATAGGAGCCTCACTCACTGAACTCAACACGGATCAGAAACACCAGATACTTTTATTTATTCAGACGCTGCTGTGCATGTCAATAAAAGCCTCTCTCTGCGTCTGCTGCCTCAGGAGGGATTCTATTCCATAAGAGATATAACTATCTCCTTGATTTTAGAATGGGATTAATGTTGGTAGGAGAAGGGGGTTCCAGTGGGTTTTCCAAGTGAGTGGGATTTAAAGCTAAGTAGAAGATGCTGTGCCTTCCTTGAGCATTAGATCACGCCTTAATAGTGTATCAGCAAGCATGCTAGCTAGTGCTAATTGTGTCACTACAGATCTGTCTGTACTGGATTGTATGAAATGCTCCTCAGAGTTACGTGATGTGGGCTCAGTATCCATGTTGCTCTCTACCACACCTGGTAAACCTCAGGCCTGGGTAACCAGTCGTGCACTGTAAAAGCCTGTAGATAAGCAGCATAGACCATAATGCAGGGGGTTTTAATGTCACTGGGCCCTAGATAGACACACAGACATGACTTGTTCCAGTCTAAGGGAATAAAAGTGGTGACAATGAAATCGTAGATGGTTAAAGTAATCTTTTTTTTTTTTAAAGGGGCACACATGTCAAAGTTGATTTTATAGTCAGAGGGAGTACTTTTCTGTCTGTGAAAGCCATAAAATAATGTGTGCTGTGGCTCTGGAGGACGTTTATCAAATCTGAGAAAATTACTCATGTGACATCACTTGAGTAATCTCGGTTTAGGCTTGGAAACTACACTCGCACCCAATTTAATATATAATCTTTCGATCACAAAGCCGTTTGTCAGAGCATCACACGTGCCAAATACACACAGAACATACTGTATACGGAGAGGGGGGGTATCATCAATTAATAATCAACACACACACAGCATTAACATTGTCACAAATGTATATTCATCTTCAAAACATTTCATCCAGAGACATAACACAGAAGTGTAAAAATCCCCAAAACCTAACAAAAATGTGAAGTAAAATAGTTAATGAAGAAAGCATAATGCATTTTAAAAAACATCATAAATTTGGCATTGCAAATCGTCCATTGTCAACCAAGATCACTGCAGAACAGAGAGATACATCTACCAGTACAAGCATAGATTATTACTATCAAACTTTCCTATCAAAGTTCTCATTAAGGCCCCTAGGTTGTAGAGTGCCATGGTCAAATTTCCATTTGATAATGGTAGTTTTACCTATGTTGGTAGTTTACTAACATAGATTCTTTCAAAAGGGCATTTTAGGATGTAAATCATATTCTTGGTGTAAATAGGGATCATTTTATAGGGAATTAATTACCTGATCTTGGGTATGATACAAAAACTTAAGCTACTATTGCCACATGGGACAAATCGTTTTTGTAGTGTGACCAGCAACATCTGTCTGGGGCTGAGAGCCCCATTAGCTGGTATCAACAAACACATTTTTAACAGGAAGCCTGCATTCAAAACTGGGGCTGTGGATGTTGAAAGACATTTGAAAGACGAAAGACTTGGACAGCAATGCATGTGTGAGTGTGCACTGCTGTCTGCCACAGTGTCTTTTATGATAGTACCACTAGGAGTTGCCTGAGTGAGAAATAAATTGTGGCTTTTTTTTACTTAAAGTTTTAAAAAGTTTCATTATCTTTGTAGGCTAATGCAGTGGAGACATTTCAGCTCAATTTGCACTGCATTATGTACCACACAGAAATAACATCAACTTTGTTGACAGTTAAAGGAGACGCGACATTCACTCTGATAGATTATCTAAATGATGGAAGTTTAAAGTTGTTGTAAGTTGATTTTGATAACGTAGTACACTGAATGGAATCTAATCGCTGGCTGAAAGTCAGGGAAAACACACTGAAAAACGCTATAGCATGCTTTTAAAATCGGTTGCAGTATGTGCAGGAAATGTGATTTGTAGTAAATGGGTTAAAACATGAAATAATGCTGATGCAATCCTTTAAATAACAGGACAATGAATATCAGTGTTGGTCAGTGTTTGGTATTTGGAAATGTGTTACACAGTCAGCCTGGCATATATCACTTTAGATTTTAAGTTTTCATGATATTGTGCCAAAAAGTTTTATTGTCAGTGTCCTAACTTGCGCCTACATTGCTGCTGTTGTGTAAGTATTGATTTGATTGTTGCTGATGAACTAATACTCGTGCCTCTTTGCTGCGGTTGCAGTCGATGCAGTCTTCCAGAGGCTCTCCCTCCCTGTGGCTGAGAAACCACCAGCAGCAGCAGCAGCATGTCCCGCGTCTCCTCCACCGCCAAGCGCTACACTGGCTCCTCCTACACCAGCCACTACGGCTCCTACAGCTCCTCCCTGATCCCGGGCCTTAGATCCTACAGCGAGCGGGACAGGCTGTCCTCCTACAAGTCCCCCACCTCCTCCTCCACCTCTTCCTCAGGTTACTCCTCCTCCAGCTATCTGAGCAGCTCCGCCACCCGCAGCCGCAACTACAGCACCTCGTCAGATCCCGACCGCGACCGGGGTCGAACCATCCCACGCACCGACATCCTCGGAAGCAGCAGCAGCAGCAGCAGCCGTCGGAGCGAGAGCCTCAGCAGAACCCCCGTCAAGAGCTATGGAGGGTCGGGACTGAATGGGGGATCGGCCTACAGCGGCTACAGTTCCTACTCTTCGTCCTCGGCCCAGTCCAGCTACCTCTCTGCTTCACCGGTGGCCTCCAGCATCTTGCTCAACCGACGAAAATCTGTATCCCAGAGTGACTTGAGCAGGGACCTAGCCTCTCTGGGCCTCAGTGACACCTCCTCCTCTTCCTCCACCCCGTCTTCTTCCACTTGTGCCCTGCGGAGCTACCGCAGTCGGACCAGCGATGTGGCCGACTCGTATGGCGCTAGCTCCCGCCCAGGCTACTCAGGCCTGTCGCAGAGCTCTACTCAGGAGGCCCTCTCGCGAAGCTCCACCCAGGAGACCTTCAGCAGCAGCAGCAGCAGCAGAAGAGTATACAGCTCTTCAACATGGGAGCCAAGCAGTAACGGGCTGTCCGACTCCCCCACCAGGGACTCCACGGTAAGAGAATGTCCTCTGTTCCTGCACATGCTTGCAGCCTGTTGCTTTTATTGAGGATGTACTGCTCCAGAGGGGATCAATATCCAGGGGCTGAGTAAGGCTGAATGGAGTCCTAGCTGCAGTAGTCACCACAGAGGCACACTGGTGGTTTTATTTACATGGTAAAGCCCCACAATGCTTTGTGGCATCTGAGAGTACTGTTTTTTACCAAATGGGGGCACTATTGCTCAAATTAATGTCAATGCACTTGAAGTCCTGGTTTACAACAATATACCAAACATGTTACACTCACTAACATACTAAGAAACAGTCTTATCATACGCAAACAGGAGGTCATTGTTCCAGTGTACGCAAGTAGTTCCATGGGTATGTGACAAATGAGCTCTTAACATGGATACCTGACCCCCTGTAACCCAACAATTAGCTAGCTTACACCTCTCAGAAGGTAGCTATGATGAGCTGGGTGTGCAGGCTTGCTTGTTCCAGTGTCTTCTTTGAGAGGATTTGCTGCTTTTCTCTGTTTCATATCACTGTAAATTGAATATCTTTGGGGGTTTGGACAGCTGGTTGAACAAATGAAACCTTTAAAGATGTCACCTTTGGCCCTGGGAAAATGTAATGAGCATTTTTCATTATTCTCTGACATTATAATATAGACCAAACAACAAAGCAGATAATCGAGAAAATAATCAGCAGATAGATTGATAATGAAAATAATAAGCAGATTGATTGATAATGAAAATAATCGTTAGTTGCAGCCCTAAATAACCACGTGAAAAACTGTCCCCTCAAAATGTACCATAGAGTCCCTTCAGCACATTTTTGACATCATTTCAACAAAAGCGAACATTATGAACTTTACATTTATTCTTGGTCACTGAACTGGGTTACATTATATTGTACAAGAATTTCTATGTCCCATGTATGCCTCAATATTTGTTGTTTTTCTTGACAAATGATACATATACACCAGTTTAGAGCTCCTGGCTTGGCAACAATCAGAATTTTTAGACCCTAGCATTGAATTTCAGACCACTACCAAAACACTAATTGTTTCACTTAAAAATAATAAAAAATGTTCTTTTTACTTGCTGGCTGGTTGGGTGGGCTTGGAATCATGTGAGGTCACTGGATACCATACCATGTACCAATCAGAGTGTCCATACACACCCACACAGTCTTGAGAAGAGATGTAATCAGCCAAATTAATTAAAATCACCTGTGGTGTGTAGGGCCTTTAAAACAAACAGCCATCTGAAAATGTTGCGTTATTAGCGCACAAAAAGGATTTATGTGATGATGTACAGTGTGCATCTCATGACTTACATGGACTTGCTGAATGTGCTTAAATGACGAGGAATAAGGGAGGTTTAACAAAATTAACTAACTGGTCTTGTTGTGGAGCTGCCTGCTGTCATCGTGAGGTATACTTGAAAAAATAAACCCAGCTGTGCATTTTCCAATCAGTCAGGTGCTCCTTTTTAGCTCATATAAGACTGCATTCAGAAATAGATTAACGTGACCTAACACAACCTACACATTACGAAATCCTGGGCTCTCCTGAGTCAAAGATGAAGATCACTTTATCACAATGAGACTACTGAGGGCTTGTACTAAAACTAGAATTTAAACACTGGACCAAATAATTCCTTGTTGCTTGTAAAAACTATTATAGTGTACTATGAGCCTGGAACTGTGAAACACAAAGAGACTGTTTGGTATGCCTCCTAACCATGGACCATGAGCTAATGTCCATGTATCACTATCAGGTCAGTAACTCATAGTACCTCATAAACTATAACTGACCCTTTCCTGCAATGGGATTGGCAAGCTTGAACTTGAACTTTTATTCTCATTTAACCTACCCAGTAATCAACACCTATCCATCATGCACGGACTGAGAAGTACAGGGCTTTAACGGGATGTCACCAGCTGGGCTATTTGTACTGTTAATTAACCCCAGGCCTCTGTTAGTCCAGGCACATTTAATTGCCCTCTTCCCCCAGGGCTGGGCATCTGCACCATCTGCAGAAGCCAACCTCAGTGAGGGTCCTGAGTTTAATATTGTGTTATGTTTACACAGTGGTGATGTGTAGTACTGAAACATTTGGACATGGTGAAGCAAGCAACTTTTGCTTAACAGAAACCATTGTGGTCACAAGTGACAATTATGGGATAATGGTAACTGTAGCACAAGAGGAGAAGATGAAGTATTCAAGTGAGTGAAATGACTCAGCAATGTCCTTTATACAGGAATATCTATCTAATATTAGCTAACATTAGTCACCATAAGCTACTGGTCATACCAGACCAAGTAAGACTGTATCAGCAAAAGTTAGAAAGTGTGCATTTAATTGCTTATGAATTCGACGTTTTTATTTTTAAGAGGAAGAGTGTGTTATGTCTTCTTTAAAAAATGACATTGTCTCACCTTAATAGAATCATTGATGGACATAAATATATTGTCATTTTGCTAACTGAGTAATCATCCTTCACTATTTTATGGGTGGTTATGTGCCGGTTGCCAGGCAACCAGGAGAGACTGGCAAATTAGTTTTTTGCACTTTGGTTTTTGTACGGATCGCACAAACAAGATATAACGATATAATGTTTTTTGTTACTGGCTGTTTCCCCATTTTTCCAGTCTTTATGCTAAGCTAAGCTAACCGGCTGCTAGCTCCAACTACATATTTAGCGTACAGTGCATATTTTCTATTCCATTAAATAAAAATAACTCAACTTTGACGATTATTTTTCATTATTTCAGACATGTTATAGACTAAACAATGAATCTGAACAATAATCAATTTCTTTTTCAATAGAGAAAATACTCATACTCATTTGCATTTGATTGTTTGTATACTGTATGCTAGTCCCAGTACATAAACTCTATTCATAAAGCTCTCATTTAGCAGTTCCTTACTAATCAGCAAACATGCGTTGCGTGTCAAAGATGTGTGTGTGTGTGTGTGTGTGTGTGTGTGTGTGTGTGTGCTGGCTGACACATTTTGGGGGAAAATGTCAGGAATGATCTCATGACTGATGAGCGTCAGAATGACAGCCCCGGTGACCACTTAGTGGCCTCTCTTCATGTCATATTAGGTCAGCCATCCTCAGGTAACACAGCAGTGCTTTGTTTTCTTGGCATTCAGGGTGATGGAAGTTAGAGAGGAGGAAATGTCTCTTTTGATATTGATTATAAGGACCCACCTTTCATTCACAAAAATGTGTTTATGACTGGTTAGATTTTTTGTAAATAATTACAAATAGAACCGTTTCAACCAAATGCTGAATGCTTTACTGTTATGTTTTCAATGTTAGGAATATACTTGAATTCAAATATACTCCTTGAAAAAGGCTTGATTTTCAACATAATCTGGTGTTTCATCATCTACTCTATTACTCATGTAAACCAAAAATCTTATATTTGAAATAAACAATGTCATCATCATATTTGTTTGTTGTCTCCTGGCATATATCGTCCTAACGTTTTATTCAATACAGCTTTAGTTTGATTGTTGATGAAGTTGGCAAAGATGTCAGACAAGCATTCTCCAATTCTCCCTCCACATACTGTATTTACCGGTATCTCCTTTTATTCCAATCTCAACATGTACAATGTGACCTCATTTGAATTTTTTTGCTAGACTAGAGAACAACTTAAATTAACACTAGTTCTCCTCTTGTTGTTGTTGTGATATGAATATTTAAACGGACTTAAAGGGTCTCTTGAAATAGCCTTGGCAAAACAAGGTGAACCCAGTCCTCGGTTTCTCAGAAGCTTACGACACAAAAATAGCAGCTGCTGGTGCCTCATGGTCCTGCTCATCTTGTGCCATGTTTATGAGTAAGGCAAGCTGGTTAACATGACTGTTGTTCTTGTTTTCCCTGTTTCTCATGCATAATATTCAAATCAAACCAGGGCACGTATGAGAAAAAACACATGATATAAGCATTCCAATGGCTTTACTAAGCATAAGATTTCCAGTGTTTGGCTTTCTGTATGCAGCCTTATTAATCATGTTTCTCTCACGCCACTTTCAAGCGTCTCATGCATTTATTTGTTCGATTTTTTTTTTAAAAATGAGGTCCAGCTTGTTTACTAAATACTGGTAGCTGTTGTCTTGCATTAGCAGGTTTTGACTGGCGTAGCTCACAGCTTATAAGCTCTTACAAGACACTTACTACCAAGGCTGATAACAATGCACAAGCCTTTCACGTAATTGGTGGGTTAGCTTATGAGTTGGCTAACTCTAGTTATTTGTATGCTGTCTGCTTATAAACATGAGGCAAGGTGTTACCTCACCTTGAATTTAGAGCCAGCTCTTTTTAAAGACAATAACAACCTTTCACTCACACTTTTGCTCGTTGGCTCTTACACACAAACTGCCATAATACGGCCGGGCTGGCATGCCTGAGTGAAAGCTGTCTTGATTTTTTGAAGTTGTTCTGCTCAGGCTTTGTGTCTAGACTTTCTGTTGAGTCAACAATATTTTTAGACTGTACGACTCTCAGTTCTCCACCTTGGTCAGACAGCTTATGGTTTGATAAAAGAAACACAGTCTGGCACGATTTGAAGCTTTACTTTGTTCTTTGGCAAACAAGGGCCTGTAGTTTAGTTGTTCAGTTATGGGTCTGCTTGATAGGGTTTGTGTGTGGCATGTCTAACAGGACAGCTATTTTAGCATTGCACTTAAACTAAAACTTTATCTACTGTCAGTAGATAAAATACTGTAACTATTCCATGGATGCACCAGCATCAATATTGGGATCTTGACCTCAAATCAAAACAAGGCATCTTAATATTCTCTGTACTATAAGTATTGCAGTATTCTTTCTACAAACGGAGCAATGATGCTTTGAAGTCAGTTACATCCATCAATCTATTGTCTAGTGGCTTATCCAGGTCAGGGTCATGGTGGCAGCAGGGTGAGCAGCAGCCCAGATTTCCTTTTTGACTTCCCCCACTTCTTCTGGAGGTCCCTACACACTTCTATGCCAGCTAGGAAATCAACATGTACTATCTGGTCATTTGTGCTTGGTCAATCTCAGAGCCAATGTTTTGGGGCTACCGGTGTAGCCAGCAGATATCCGAATAACGGATATCCGGGCCAAGACTTCCTCTTCCATGTGCCGGTAATTGTTTACAGTCCATTTAGCAACTTGAGATGCGAGAAACGCGAGTATTACATTATTATATTGTTATATCATTATGAACTGCGTATGAATGCAGATCAATTTAAAAAAGCTAATAAAAATCTAAATTGTCGTCAGGCGATAGTCGATAGGTTCTGATGCATTCCGCCTCTTTTGCTCTCCACACAGACTGTTTACCTGCATGCAACCAAAGCCCACTCAAACGTGATTCGTCAATACTACTCAGACCACAAACGGAAACCAGAACACTTCCAATACCAAACTCTTGTGCCTTGCTTACATATTCTGCGTTCATATGCAGATATCTGTTCATAGAGATTAGTGCTTGGTAGACCTAATAATCGGGCATTCAAACCACCTGAAGTTATTTTGTCATGATCTGTAGTCTTTGTGTGGTTTCCTGTTTTATTTTGAAGTGTTGTCTCTTGTTTCTAGTGTGTTCCTGCCCTTGTGTCTCTGTCTTTGATTGCTTACACCTGGTCCCTATTACTCACCTGCCCCTGATTTCCTCGTTAGTCTAGTCTTTTATTTATACCGGTCCCTGTGCTTTGTTCCTTGTTGGTTCATTGTCCTATGTTTGGATGTGTTCTGTGCTCTTTGTGCGTTGTCTTCATGGTCCTGTATTGGATTAATTTCTTATGCTTCTACGTTTTCTTGATTCTTGGATTTACCTGCTTGTTTGCTGCTTGCTCGTCTGCCTGAACCTTCAAGTAAGGGTAAATAAATCATTGAAACTGTCTGCATTTGGGTCCTTCTCCTGCTGCTTCCTACTCCACATCATAACATATTTCTCTGATGCAGTGGCTTAACCCTGAGTTTCTCTCAAATTGCAGAAATCTCCACCTACTTGTGTGCACATTGAGTCTAGCCAACAGCTTAGGACTCTATTATTATCCATTTTGGGTCACCACCCAAAACTCATAACTTTACTCAAGGGTTGATGAAGGTTTACCAATAACTCAAGGGCTTTGCTTTGTGGGTCAGCTTTCCCCTCACCACCACAATCTGATACAATGGTTGCATTACTGCAGATGAAGCCCAATCACACCTAGGTTTTGTTTTCTTTGGTCCTAGCCATAATGGAAATATTCTCTCCCCTCTTTTCAGGGCTTTCAACCACTTTTTATGGTATTCATCATTAGTGGAAATTTGCTGAGTTGTCATCGCCCGATCAAAGTAATATACCGTATATATTTTATATAGCTGAAAGTTCCAGAAAAAGCTAATAAGTGCACCTTGAATCATAATTTTGCCAAGAAAAATGGAAATTGTATTTTTTTTTTTTCCTCTATTCATTTAGACAAGAAGTTTTTCAAACTATAAGGCGTGCCTCCCCAGGAGTGTTTAAGAGGTTATAACTGAGTCAAATTTGCACAACACACAGACATGATACACATATTTTTAAATTCAGTGTGTCTTAGGATGTATCCTGAGGATATAATTATCTCTGATGCCCATTGCAAATAAACATACATTAATCTGCGTAGAAATCCTAGAAAAAGATGCTCCTTGTAACTGCAGAACTTGCCTGCGAATCATCACGTTTTGTTTTCTTCAGTATCAAAGTAATTCAGTGATGGTTCCAAACAGGAACCACTAATAGCTGAATTGGCATACATTTAATTTGCAAAAAATGTAAACAAATATAGGCTTTAAAAAGGGGCTCAAGTTAGTAGTCCACAGCAAACTAACTGAATCCATCCCTCAAAGCCCCCACATTATGGGAATTGTAGTTCCAGACTTTAGAGCATGATTATCCCCCAAATCAAAGTAAGATAAAGAATAATAGGAGTTAAAAAATCATTGTTTTCGTGTTGTACTATCAATATTTTTATGACCGTACTAAGGCTCAGATTACATTGCCTGAGGATGGCTGAGTGTTATATTCAACACTGCCATTCTCCTCTATCCATTCATTTACAGACATTTAAATTGTCTAAATTTAATCTAATTTGGGGCCCACAGTGTCAGACTTTGAAAACCCATGATTTAGACACACGCTTCCTAATAATGATCCGATCACCCCTAGTCTTAGTGACTAAAATAATCTAAATAATCAGCTTATTAATTAGCTTAATTTTGTAGCCATCTTCAGACTTTATCTGATATCCAGTACTTACAGTGACTATACAGAAGACTTAATTCTGTTCTGGAACTCTCCCACATACTCTCCTGATGTTAAGGTGGGAGCAGGGAGAGGACCCAAGTGCAGACAGATGCAGAGGCAGACAGGAGTGGTACACAAGTTTATTCAAGCTTCCTCGCAGGTACAGGCGGGCAGGCAAACAAGCAGGTTGACTGTCAACAGGTACAGGTGGGTTCTAGACACAGAAACCACGAACAAGATATCCAAAACCAGAACATGAAAACCAAGCATAAGGCAGGAGTACACACAATGAACCAACAAAGGAAAAGGACCGGTATAAATCAAGAAGAGACTGACGAGGGAAGCAGGGGCAGGTGTGTAATGGGAAGCAGGTGCAGATAATCAAAGCTTAAAGGAGACACGAGGGCAGGAACTGAACAGACAGGACAGACTATACTTCAAAATAAAACAGGAACCAGACAAGGTGACAGGACGTAACACCTGAACCCTCCCGCATGCTTTGAAGGTGATGTCAGTATTTAGCATCAGTGCTAGCAAGTTAAAGAATGCTATGTACCTTGTAGGAATGAACAATGAGGGCCATCAACAATGAATTGTTTTAATTTCCCTCCAAAGGAATAAGTTGTACCAAGGAAGTTAAATTTAAAGTTTAGAGATTGTCGGTCTAATGTGCCTAATTTAGCTTAGGGAATAGAACAGCTATCCCTAGGTGATTGTACTCTGACTTCTCCTAGATAACATTGCTCAGGGACTGCTTTTGTCCCATTTTTATACCAGACTACTGCTTAGCTCTTTGCATCAGATACCAGAATACAAACACTGACTCTTTGCCCCCTTCTCTCACGTTCAGACATACACACACACACACACACACACACACACACATTGAGCCTGGTGATGGAATGTGCTCCTTGGCTATTTGTTGTGTACACACGCTTGAGCCTGGGTCATGAGATTGCTGCTGGGGACATGTGCACTTCACTCTACACATCCGTTCAGCTAAAATCACCCACACTGTAAACCCACTGTACGTCAGTCCTTTCTCTGAAGGTAGGTACAGATAATGGATGTTGCACAGCCGGTCAGAAGCTGATCATTTAAGGTAAAGTAAACAAAGGGCAGACTGTCTTGAAAGACATGGCAGATAGTAGGGCTGGTGCACAGGTTTTTTTAAAAATAATTTTGCCTGTTTGGCATTTTGGTGACCCTGAACTATACTGCCCATAAGTGGGAGGTGAGGCACAGCACATTCTGTTATCTTTCTTACTAATTAGCTGCATCAGTTTGGAAAATTCTCTTAAAAAATGGCTAAACGCCCGGTCTCAGACCTTCAACAGCGTCATCAGGTGCTTGTAGTCAACAGCATTGTGTAACCACCAGCAGCACTTTCACCTGACATTCTACACCTAATATTTCCTCAATGATTCTGTTTTGGACTGTCCGAATTTTCGAAATATGACTCTCATTTACTAAAAAGGGATGGAACAGCACATAGCCAGGTGCTTCTGGCTCAGACGGATTCAATCACACTTTTGTGTGTCACCTGACCATAGTCATGGAATTAAAAAGCACTGATGAAACACCTGCATGTTTTCCAAATGTTACTTCCAGGCACTCTAGCAGTCAATAAGATGTATTTAGAGAAAGAGACATGAGTTTGTTCTACCACTGAGAGGAAAACCCTGTAAACAATTTATCGTTAGGTCCCTCAACAGTGAATGTTATTTTAGTTGTTGCCACTGGTGCTGTTGCGGAGGCTCAAATGTTACAGTCTGGCTGCTCTCAGTTATAATCGCAGTGTGCATCTGTTAGAATGCATTACTATTCCTGTTCCCCCAAGACTTGTGAGCAATAATGATTCCTGAGACAGCTGA
>LKNJ01003813.1:0-39375 GCA_002120245.1 Maccullochella peelii | reverse complement strand
ACTTCACCTGTCAGTGGTCATAATGTTATGGCTGATCGGTGTGAATATACTTATCAAACAAACAGAGTGAATGAGAAATAAAGGCCTGTCTCTAATATAAGCCAGCTTCAAATAAAGGGGTAAGAGGTAAATAAAGGGGCCCCGACCACTATATGGGAATGTATAGTAAATTATATATTTAAATGTCATAGACTTGTACTGGGTGATGTTGCCAACTTACAACACCTTAGTGCCTCAAAGGTTTCCTAAAACTATTGTGATGTATGAGTTCAGGAAATCGTAGTTGTAAATACAGGGTTTAAGAGGTTTTAATAGACAAATAATCTATTTCACCAATAATGACAAAATGCATTTTTATTGACCATAACCTGCTAAATCCTAAAACAGAAAATACTTTAAAAAATGCTCGCCATGCAAAATTCTATTCAAAGACATGTAACTTTGCTCTTTTCTTTTATCTTCCTCCTTCACAGAGCCATGCAGATGTGTACCATCTTTGCATGTGTTTCTGAATAGGCCCACATCATGCAAAGTTCATTACTAAGTAAGTAACCATCCATGTGTTATATATTTTTTTCTTTCCTTTTCCTTTGTTTTATTTAGTGACGGCCACCCTTTTGCTGTAAATAACACCCTCCTAACACATCCTGTGGCCTTCTGCCATTCAGACATACAGGGGTGGGGGGTGGCTTTCTGGCAAGACTTGAGTCAAATCTTCCACTGTATTGAGCTGGAGGCCAAGAAGGCCATTCACAGAGAATGTGCTCATTATGAGGGTGTTTACAGTTAACAATGCACTATTAACAGTGAAATTGTGATTTAACAACTTCAGTGATAATATCTTCACCTGGAGAGGTATTTGTTGCATGCCAGAAAATCATGTGGTAGGCTGTATAATGCAGACTGTGTAGATTGCACATAGTGCTTGTACAGGATTTGTAACACAGGAACGCAGACAGCAGGCAACATTTTTATTTTATTTTATTTCACTTTATGTCCTTTTCAAGCAAAATAGGCAACACACAGGCTTCTTGAGCAGTCCATCTTTGTGGCACTTTCCCTCCTCTGGTCTTCCTTCAGGCTTCTGTTAATAAAAGGTACATCATGAAGTTTATTAGGATCTATCACTGAAGTGAATGAGGAGCCACAGCAGACATCATTCAGTTTTTTTTAAGTAGAGTTGATGGTAGTGGTATGGGTATAACCAGGCCTAACTTGGGCTGAAATAATATAGGTTATCAATGCAATTCACTTTCTACATACTGCAGTCTGGGCTTAAACTCCCAGCAGGTTTACTGGCTCAGTAAATAGAGAAATAATGATGCCTGACAGCCCCACCTAACTTCTACTGTACAGTACATTTTGTCAGAGTTTGGCTTCTTCATCAAACTCCAGCAGACACTTGCAGACGCACACACATTTTCAGTTTGCAAATGATTAACCAGCTTTATGGTTACCAACTTTTACATCATTAGTTACTTAGAAAGCTAATCCAGTAAATGCATGGTTACTCTGGCTAACTATCAGAAGGTAAGAATGATTTAGGGGGTCAGTCTTCTTCAAACAAAGTGCTCGTCAGATCATCAAAAAGCCCCACGTGCCACACCTTTATGGTGTCCAAATTGGGCTGCGTCCAACAGTTTTTGTCACTGAAATGGACAATCCAACAATCATGGCCACTTCAAGCAGTGATTGATGTGTGTGCTGAGCTTCTTTCTCAAGCTTTGTTTTCATTCTCCACACACTACTTCAGTCACTTATTGTGTGTACAACTAAGTGCAACAACACGAACGCATTCAAGGAGAAACTGTCCAAAAGTGTGCACTGTTATTCCCATTTGAACAGTTATCAGTGTGAACACTTTTGCCCTCAGACGTGGTCTGATGACGTGTCGTATGAATTTGTTTCTCTCCATTTGTCAAGACTTTTTTTTCATGCTCCACTGTGATTGGCACAGCTGTTGCAGAGCTATGTGACCAGTAATGTGACTGGCTGAGAAGATAATGAGTCATCATCACATGATCTGATCTATATCCCACTACACCCAGCCAGCCCTTTTGTTCATAGCGCCACTGTGCCTATTTGAAGCAAAATAACAGGGGAGCTTGGAGGCGCCAACACAGTCCATGTGCCCAAGACCTGCCATTTCACACAGTCATTGTGCCTGTACCATTAAAATAGTGAAGCACAAAGCCATCATGCTCCAGCTAGCTGCCACCTAACTGGTTCTGGGATTTTGTGTGGTAGAAATACCAATTAAACCACCTTGGGAATAGTTTTAACACTGCTGAATCATAACCATACCTTTACTATAGTTTATTTGCAATATCTTTTCCTAACCTTAGCCAAACCATAGTTGCCATGTGCAGATATTGTTGAAAGTGAGAAGAAAAAAAAGATCTGGTGATGGGGTTGTATATCTGCAAAATGGAGAGTGGGGATAACAGGGAAAGAAAAAAGGCCATCAGACACGCTGCTCATAGCCCCAGCATCGTTTGCAGCACCCCCGATGACGATATACAAACTCAGCTTGGTTCCATCAGCTTTGGCAAACCTTGCAGCAGGGAGCCTAACACTACTTAATAAATAAAAGTACAGTCCTGAGAAGCCATGGAAACAAGCAGGAATTTCCCAAGACATCCAGAGCCATGCCCACAAAACAGGGGTTACCATCTTCCAGGTGGAAAGAGCTCCTTGGCATTCATCTTGATCGTTTTTTGGGCCGATTGCATGCAAGGATTGCCTCCTCTTCTGAAAGGCTTGTCTCCGGCATACTTTATTCTGGCCTTGAAATAATCCCGATCTCTCATTTCTGACAATCAGACACTTCTCTTTGTGTTTCTCTGCCTGAGCCAATGCCAGACACTCTTGCTGCTGGCTCTCTGGAATATTTGTCTGCAAACTTGTAGTCACATTGTACTGATGAATTCCAATGCCACTGATTGTTGATGGAATTTTTCTATTTTCTAATGGGAGATGCATTTAAACTGCTATAATAATCTGGGGTTCAACAGTAAATCAGCAGGCTGAACTCATTTTGGGTACGGGCAGTGTCTTCAGTAGTAAATATAATCTCATCTCAAAACATAAGGTTGAACAAAAGCACCAATTTTCTCTGTTGTGTTTGTCTCACAACTCTGCAGCAGCAGCGGCACCCAGACAGCGTCTGACAAATGCATGATGTGTTTGGTGTGGTAGGTGTGGAGTGTGTGTGTGTGTGGGGGGGGGTGTTAGAAGAATCGACTGGCAGAGTAACGAGGTTGTCAGCTCACAGTGGCTGTCCTTTATGGGGGACTGTTAATGAAAACAACAGAAAGAGGAGAGAAGGAGGAAGAGGGAAAGACATAAAGAGGGCAGGGTTACTGCAAGTACCCCAAAATCCTGCAAAAAGGGGATTTACAAAGGAAGCAGGTCTGATACATGACTTACATTATAACGTGTTTGACTGATGGCTTTTATCTTCTGGCCTGGTTCTTGTTTGAAAACTGTTCAATACAGCTGCCAATCAGAAATATAAATATACAATAAAATGCAGCATGGAATGAACAAAATGGTCGCTTAAAGGCAATTAAATCCTATTTTCTCAATCAGCTTCTTTCCATGACAGTTGGGGTCCAACATAAACACACTTTTTTTTTTGCCAAGGTTTCTGGTTATTTAACATAAGAGATGTGTGTTCTAATTTTTTGTCTGTCTTGTCACTGCTTTGAAGTGGGCGGGGCTCAGTTGGAAAAAGTCACAGACTTTTGTGCTCCAATCAGGATTGAGCAACATTTGAATCACAGTCTGATGTGTTTTGGGGTGTTGGGTTGTTTACGGATATTGCCAGGCCACTGTCAGTCAAATCTGACCAAGCCACACCCACACAGTCCTGATGAAGGAACTAAGGATGTTTTTCCTAACTTTAACTTTGATTGTTTCTTATATGGTTATAAATGTTTGATTTTATAGATAAATACCTAAGATTAGAAACCATCTGCTCACAGAAGAACACAAGACAAACAGTCTTGGGAAGCATTTGGTCCAACCTGACAGTTTTGTTACTCCATGCTGATACTCTGTGAAAATTATCTTAATTTGTTATATATTAATATTTAATATATCTAATATTGTCATATACTAAGTTCTAAATTTGTTGCCCCACAGGTAAATGCAACATTAACATATTAGATGTTTTTCTTCCACATTTGCTTTTATGTATGTTATACTTTGTTGTCTTTGTAATTTTTTTTTTTTTTTTTTTTAAATGTTGATAATTTAACATATTAATGCAGACATGCATGTAGTCCAATCAATATGTTGTATTATATAATAGGTTATAATAGGTACACAATAGGTAAACAATACTACATGCAGCAGTTGATAGTAGTCAAAATAGAAAGCTTAATGTAATAGATAAATAATTAAAGCATTCAGCTTCAGTACGACTGAAAACTTGACCAAACCTTGACCAAACTGGGAAAAAAGGACAAAAGAGACCAAGCCTAAGTTCCAGGATCATTATTTCCTGTTTGAAATACCGCCTAACAATAAATGTAAATATGGGTCATAATAAGCTGCTTGCACAGACAATCTATATGGTCGTACAATTAGCATTCAACATGACACTCATCAATTTGGCTATAAAGTTACTGACAAGACAATTTTATGATTTATTGAGTATGAGTTTATCCCACACTGTTCAATGCTGCTGTCAGTGTTATAATTATTTTTATTTCCCTTTTTCCTTTACATGTTCTTTTTTCCATTGGAGGCCATTGCAGAGGAGGTCAAATTTAAAATGGAACTATCCAGGTGCTATTCAATTCAGTTTTATTTATATAGCGCCATATCATAACAAAGTTATCTCAGGGCACAGGGCTATGAAAGCCTTTAATTCCTGTTTCAAGTACTGACCCAACAGTGAGCTCAGTGTATCATAACTCCCCTTGCAGTGATCATAATTTTTCACCTCCAAACCTCCTTAAGCCCCACAGCTCCTTTGATCGTCATGATAATCGGAGGCATTGGAATTTACAAACACCTTTTTCACATTTTCTACATGCTATAAAGTCTGCAGGCTGGAGCTGTTGATGCTACCTGACATGCATAGCCAAGCACCAAATGAAGACTGGTGAGGGTTCAGCTCAGGAGGAGCTTTTATTTTCATAGTAAATTTACCACTTCCTTTTCGAACATTATAATCCCATTAGAAGCAGAGATTAATGTTTTACAATATAATCACATGTATCTATGTACACAAATGTCATTAACTCGACACATGCCCCATTAAATATTTTATTTTGTATTATAACAATTAGCATATACTTGTTCTTATCATGCACTTATGAGAACTCCTTCAAAAAAGTGTTATCTGAGCTTCTTTCCGGCTCTCTGCTCTGCACAGCAGGCTTTGATTTAGCTCCTTTAACTTCACTAAGCTTATCTGCAACTGGCACAAAGTGAGCCATTGCTGCAGCGCCGTCCAATCAGCTGCAAACACACACTCTCCACTTCCTGGTCTTTATCGACCCGTGACATCTGATTGGACTGAGAGGAGCACAAATGCCCCCTTCCTCTCATCCACACTTTGTTGTCCTTTTCTGAAATGGCTGACACGTTTAGGTTTATTATTCGTATCTTATTATGTGTTTGTTTTGCAATTTCACATTTCCTGAATGGCAGAGCAAATAAGATAAAACTTAAATGAGCCCCCCTGGAGGGATGGGGTCATTATGGCAGGAAAATAAAAAGGGATGCAACACAGAAAATAAAGAACATGCATGAGTAAGTAAAATTATTGAATTGAAACCATAAAAATCGGAGAAATAGGGCCAATATCATTATGAAGATGTGTCTGTCAGACAGACAGGCAGACAGGACAGACAGTAGACAGTGGCGGTAATGGCAGTCGGCTTTCAGCGGCAGCACCAGCTGTGCCCAATCCAAATGGGCACCGACAGTGATTCAGGCCGAGCAGGGTCAGATGAGGACACAAACACAGAGGGGGGAGGGGGAGAGGGGTTGGGTGGCAGGGAGAGATGGAGAAAGGAGGAAGAAAGGCGAGGAAGGCAAAAGTGATTGTGAGGAAGGGGAGGAGGGAGGGAGGGAGGAGGAGATGAGAGAACGAGGGAGTGTTTGGTACGATGGAGGAAACAAAAGGACAGCAAGAAAGGCAAACAAAAGGCTGTGCAGCAAGGTTAGACCAATGAATCTGTTTGCTGATATATGAGGCCAATAATGACGAGTACCCGGTTTGAGTTGCCTGGATTTTGAAGTTATTTTGGAGAACAGAATCATGTTTTTCTACAAAATCCTTTTTTCATTTAGCAAAAGAAGCCACCGTTCTCCAATGTTAAATGTTGTCTGAACAAAATAGCCTATTATCCCTCCACATTGGACGATTCTGCGCCTCATAAATTGTGTCCAATGCATTCAGTGCTAATTCCGGACCTAGTGTGAACTTTATGTAGCAATCTGAAGAGCAAGGGTGTGAAGGTTGGGGTGGTGGACAGACGTGTCTCACCATAATGCAGGAGACAGGAGTTTGTGTTCTTTCACAGACCTTTTTAACCACTATCTTTCCTTAAACATTTGGTTAAGGCTGGATTATGGTTAGAAATAGGCAACAGACATTTGTTTACGTTGCCTAACCCTAGCCATACTTTAAATATACTGTGTTTGCCATAACCTTCCCTAACCTAAACCATACTGTAGTTGCCAGATATAATACAGAGAAAGAATTTTAAAAATCTTGGCAATAGTTGGAAAAAAAAAACACTCTGTCATTGAACGTAATCGGGGCTTTTGCAGAATCACCCACTTTTGTCTAAAATTGCAAAATTTACCTGAACATTGATAGTTCGATACATAGCCCTAGACCCATGGTGATCCGAATGCCATTTTTGAGCCTGTGCCAACCTGACAAAAAATTAAAATGTTGGGGTAATCACTGAAAGAGATTTTGTTTTTTTCCTTATCCTCCAAACCATGGATTTTGTTCAGTGACAACGTTTTTTTATGCCTGATACCAACATTTGTAAAATTCTTGCATTCTACAATACCTGTGCATGGCAACTATGGTATAGTTGTATGGTTAGGGACAGATCATAAAAAAAACTATGGTTAAGGTATGATTAGGGTAAGGGCACTAATACACTTACAATACAGTCAATGTTACAATCAATGAAAAGATGAACGTTAACTACAGGTCTTGCAGTGATGGGACACGGGACCTCTAGTCTCCTCTACACCCTACATCCACCTCACTTTACATTCTTCCTTGCATTGGCACTGATCGTTGGCATACGTTGTAGATTGTGAGATGCATAATTGTCCAACATGAACGTTATTCCTATGGATATGTGGCTGTTTTTTCCACCTGGCTAAGAATAGTTTTCTGAAGACAACAAGTAACATGAAAATGGCATTGGCATTCAATTTTTTGGCCATGAAAGTGGTCAACCTTTAAGGAACTGAATATGTAGTCTATGTGGGTGGGAGGAAGGTGGAAGTTCCCTCGTAATCACATCTCAATAAAATTAAACTCATTCCTTATTAGTTGCGTCTTGGATGAATCTTTATCTACCAGGAGGACTGACTCATTCCAGTTTCTATCTGTACTTCCCATCATGCCTGCCTGCAGCTCTGAATTCAATCCTCTTAGCTTTGTCTTTTCCCAGCACAACAGAAAGATTCCCAAGACCGGAGCCGAACGAGATCACAGATAAACGTTAAAACCCTTATGAGGAAAACACTGTCAGAGGGGAGACTACCAGTCCAAGCCAACAGATGCTGATTAGTGGCCTTTGCAGAGGGGTCTTTTCTTTCCTAGGAGTCGATTGCCAAAGAATAAATTAGTGACCATGCAATAAATTAGTGGCCGTGCAGTACAAGAATGTTAAGGAGCTTGGCATCGCAATGAAGATTAGGAAAACAATTGATAGGTTCATTCTGTGGTGGTCTTCAGCAGGTGCCCCTCTGTTTTTATGGCTTACTTCTGTGATCCTCCTTTAATAAATATTTGAGTGATATTTTCCTAATGGTAGTAGAATCGTGACAATACATTTTGAATCCTTTCTACTCCTACTCTAAAAATATGATTGTCTAAAGTTGCTCTCTTCACCTCCAGGAGTCCTTGACAGGCCTCCATCATTAAATATATTCACCTGGGACATTTGATGCATTCTAAAAATTAAATGTGGTGAATAACATTGTATTGTAATTTTTCAAGGGTGCCACATTACCTTAACCTGGCTTCAAAAATTATTTACACTTAGTTCACACGTTCTGGTCTATTGAGGCTTCTGTGGTGGAGAGATTGGTCTCTTTGCTTCCTGTATGATGGGATTTTGTGTTGAATGTCAGCGCAAAATGACAAATAAATTAGTTCAAGGCATTTATTTGTTTTTTTATTCCCTTGTTCCTTTAGAGGTGGACACAAAAGCTGACAATTACCATTAATGTTCTAGGTCATGCAAAATAATTTAAAATCAAACCTTTGAAGATGTGTCTTGAAGTAATGTCTATGTTTGACCAATTATACATAATTAAAATGAGGAAAATAAGTGATTTGGGGTGAATGAGAAAAATGAATAACAAGATCCAGATGCAGAAATACACTGCTAAAACCTATTTTCTAATTAGCAGAATTAGAGACTTAGGTTTTGTGCCCCAGGTTTGCACAAATCCTGATAAATGGGATCTGGAGCTGTATTGTTAGTCTACTTGGGGGTCCACGACATGAAAATGTTTGAGAATCTCAAATCTAAAACTTCAAATAACAACTGAGGTGGAGTGTAGCTCTACCCTCCAGTGTTAGAGGGACGACCGGTATTGGTTAGTTGCAGTGCCGCCATTTTCTATCAAATGGACTCTGGGGAAGATTAGGAGATACTTTTGTCAGACAGGCCGTGGCTGAATAGAGAGAAAGAAAGGGGAAATTTAGAGAGTTTGAGAAATAAAGAGGCAGAGCAAATGAAACTGGACGATGAAGAGCCATGGGGAGACCGAGTGAAAGAAAAGGGGCTGAAGAGAAAGGGAGAGGTAAGCGATAGAGAGAAGGCCAAATGTGTCTGGGAAAGTTTTGGAGCTGAGGTGCATTGTGGGAGAGCAGACAGTGTGTCTGGGGGGTCTGAGGTGTGGATTAATGCCAGCGATTGGAGGAGGGCTGCCGCAGTTGTGCGTGAGCAGAATATCAGACGGAGGGAGAAGAGAGGAGAGAAGATGGAAAGGGTACAGACACTGAATTTTGGAAAGGGGTGATATTCTACGCCTCAAAACACTGAAGACAAGCCGCTCACACTGTATGAAAGAAAGTGCCAGTAAAAAAACAGCACACTTCTCACAGTCCTCATTTGCATGGAATTTACTTTATTAGGAGCCGTTTAAATAAAAAGTTGAACAAGGATTAATCCTGGAGTCTTAAAGTAGGAGGACAACACTCCAGTTCGACATCCTATAATGCTTCAACTCATTTAAAGTAACATGTAGTAAGCCTGCAGAGAGCAGCTACAGACCAAACAGCCATGGTTATAGTCCAAGATAGTAAAACTCAAGTCTGGGTTCATCATGTGCATTTGAGGCAGAAACCATAATCCATGATCTATGAAATGGCACCATAACACTGCCATGTCTGTATAAGAATCAATTTGAAGGGATTACAAGGACTGCAGCAAACACATCTTATGAACCCTGACTCAGGCTAAAGGCTTGACACAGTAAAATTTCATTACAGCAAGATTATTGTGGATCTACTTTGAGTTTAAGGCATTTATTTGTTTTTATTCCCTGAAGGAAACTTTATGCAAGTTATCTGCTAGTTAGAAGTCATACTGGAGTCAGTATGTGAAGGCACACTAGACTAGAGATCACAAGAATAGAAAAAACAAGACAGGTCAAATAGGACTTCACCTTTTGCCCCTCATTCAGATCCCAGGACAAGTCAATCAGTTGTTTGCCTGGTTTAGTACACACATACAGTCGAGAGCTGTTTTTCAGCTGGATTACTGAGAGCCTTTGTTGCAGGCCCCCAAATGATAGAAAGTTTGCAAACTGGAAAACTTTACCCAGGCATAACGATTTTGTGACTATTCACCTTCAGTGGAAACACCAGAGAAGTTTGTATGTTCACATACACCACATAGCATGTTAGTTAGCACAGCTCCATGTAGCATTCTCCAGGTCGGCTCTTTAAGTTCCAGAAAGGAAGGAAAAGTGAGTATCAAAGTACTCCAAACAACTTGTTAAACATACCCCAAGTGACAAATGATTGCAGTGTATATCCAATGTATAGCTCTGGTCCAGCTACAGTTGTCTAGTTTGAAAATTGCAAATTTAAAATATACCCTGAGACAAAAATTAATTTTTGACCTTGGGAACATACAATACATCACTGATCAAATAATTTGCTGGCTCAAGGTTCACTTACTAGCTTATTTTGAGTCTTTTGACCATTTCTGGAGCTTTGACCCTCTTTAACAACCGGAACTTGTTCAAGTGTCATCACGTGACCTAAATACAGAATTTCAGTCAGTGAAATACAGTCACATACAGTGGGATGTTCGTAACCCCTACTTGGAGGCTTATTTCTGGAGCTTTTGACCGTATTCCACACCCTTCTTCAGTACATGGAACTTGCTTAGGTTTCACCGAGGTACAGAATTTTGAAAAGCTGTGGAAATAAGCTAGTAAGTGAACTTTGAGTGTAGAATATTCTTAATTCATCTTTTAATGTTTATTATCTGAGCTTGTGTGACAACTAAAAGTAGACAGTGAGAAAATATAAGTTGTGCAAGTGCAAGCAAATTTGCTGTGTTGATGTAGGCATACTAACTTGACTGAAAGGAAAGCTCTCCTCTAGATTTTTTTTTCGGCATTAGTATGTACAGTACTAATTATGTTTGAATTATGTTGAATGATATAAGCACTTACCTTTATCGCTGTTGTCTCTGGGTTCTGTCCCATCTCATGCTAGTAATCACTGCTGAGTTTAGTTTTGTTCTTTTGTAAACACACATAGATGTTGGAGGACCCACAACCAATTGAATTTTTTTAAGGCCCCATGCCTTTTCCCCATAACATAATTGCTAATATGAAATAGCTGCGTATGAAGGTAAATAGGAAAGTCCTTGGAGATTTGGTTGCGGATACCTCTGTTTGTGCCTCTCACAATAATGGGAGATTTAACCAATTTCTGATGTCTGAGTACAACTACGATGGTCTGACTTTAAGTCTTCATGGTCCACATGTGGACTCTAAATGAACCTTCACCCGATGAAGATATAATGTCAAAATGTCATAGCCGTACTAAATAAATAATTTTGGGAGCATCTATTCAGTGTGCGGGCACCTTTTTCTACAATGAAATATGGCTGTGATTTGGTAAAGGTATGGTGTAGCTAAAATTTGGGTAAGAATGCAGGCAGGTCTTTGGTCTCTGCCCATAACTGCAATGGGATCCATAATTACCCAGATGAGTAGATAAATTTTATTTTTGGGCGAGCTATTCCTTACACTTGAATACCCAGAATTCCTGTAATGTGATGTCAGCATGCAGCATGCCCCTGTTTGCCAAACCAGCCAGTCTGTGATGCCTCGTACCAAAGAATACCAAAGAGATGAGGGAGCAAAAGAGCTCATTTTAGTGAGTCCAGCTTTCTGTGGATGTTAGCGCTCATTCACTGCTGTAAGGAGACAGCTCGTATTATACTTTCAAGTTTGAATTCTAGGAGATATCTCTTCCTTCCACCTGAATTTAATTTGGGAAAACAGGATAAACTTGCAGCACCTCAGTGGAGTATGTGTATCTTTGCTCCTGCAACTTAAATTGAAGCTCTCTCTGTCTCTGAGTGCTGTATTGATTCTCTTGGCACCCACTTATGTCCTATAATGGAACAGAGCTCATGTGCTGTCACTAGCATTTGGAGAACTGCACGACTTTACCTATTAATTCCGAGACTAAAAACACGACAAACAAGTTCAGCATTTCTGGTTTGCCAAATGTCGGCCACTCTCCTGGTCCTATTACTGGAGCTGGATGTTATCAAAAGATATCAGTGACAGAGGACGTTTTTTGCAGTATTATGATACAGTCAAATCTGGAGCTGCTCCCGAGCTGTGAAAGGCAGGCATATGGAGAAATAGTCTGTATCTGTGCCTCGGTAAACCAGAGCCAAGTCCCGAAATGACTCCTTCTTTTCTATTCGCAGCTGAGGCTAACTAAAGATTGGTATTTGTTTTTGGTGCATGGAAGCTTTCCAAGAAATGTGTGTGTGTGTGTGTGTGTGTGCGCGTGTGTGTGTGTGTGTGTATTTCTGTATGTGCACTTTTGTTAGTGCATCCATGAGTGTGTACGTGCAAGCCAGTCAGTCTGCTTCTGGCTGTGTGGGACGCTCTGGGAGACGAGGATACAAGTGTGTGTGTCCAAGTGTTTATGTGTCGGAGTAGTGGGGCGTTTTGGGAAGAGAAGGACTGACTGAGTAGTAGCTATACCTCGACTGGACTATCCCTTTTGCATTTTGGGAGGGGGGAGAGGAAGAAGAAGAGGAAGAAGAAGAGGAAGAAGAAGAGGAAGAAGGAGTGTGCATGGAGGAGGAGGGGAAAAAAGGGAGAGGAGAAGAAGGGAAGGGGAGAGGTTCAGGGGTGACAGGAGGATGGCTTCATGGCTGCATTTTCCCTTCGCTGAATTTCCACACTCTCCTTTCTCTTTTCTGTTTTGCCTTATTCAGCTGAGCGAGTGAGGGAGTCAAACAGACATAGAGAGTTAGCAGTTTCAAGGCTGAAAAAGAGAGAAAAGTCAAGCCAATTTTCTCCGCTTTTTTTTTTTTTTTTTTAAGGCTGGGATTTTGGCTGTCTTACAAACAGATGTTGCTTGTCATTTGGTCGTAGTGCAGGGAAGCAGCTTGTAGATTGCAGAGGTTTTACAGGCTGAAAGATTACCTCTCGCTTATTTATAGTTATTATTACTAGTGCGCGGTAAACCGAAATTGTAAAAACACCAAAGAAACTAGTCTGTTTTTCTGTTATCGTTTACTTTTTTCCCCTCCTTCTCTTTCCCCCACCAGTTTCTCTCCCTCTTCCTTTTGCTTTTTTGTCCCACTCTTTCCCACCCTCTCCCTGAGCTCCCTTTTCGGGTTGGTTTTGTTACTGTAGTTGCATGTTTGAGCTGGGTGTTTTTTTGATGGGCCACAGTGGACATGACTGCCTATACCTTCTGCCAAGCACCGTAGGCCCTGCAGAGTAGAGAAAAGAAACATTTGGAAACTAAACATAAAGGCAAATCGGTAAGTCACCATGCTACCAATGTGCTCCGAGCTTTTTCCACTTCGTTTCTTTGCTTCGTAGCTCTTAATATTCAACAGTGTGGTTGCTGAAGTGGAGTTTTTCTGTGATGTTTACTGTATATTAGCTGGACTGAAAGGGGCCTAAACTGAACGCTACTTGTTGGCTAGCCGGGGCTATCTGTTTACACTATTAGATATTATGAAGTGTTAACGACATGCTTCTTCCTCACCTCTCACTTCTTCACCTTTGTTGAATGCCCCCTCCCCCATCTACACACACACACACACACACACACACACACACACACACACCACCTCTGTTGCTGGGTAGATTTGGGCGAGCAGGGCGGGTAGCGCCGCTGGGTTTGGCCGCTGGCGCTGTTCTGTGCCTAACAATGCAGGTGGTGGCCTTTTGCTGGTCTTAGTTTTGTCTGTGCTTTCTGAGTCGTCCTCACACACACACACACACAAAGGTACTCACATGCTGGTGCAGCGGTGGCGGCGGCGGCTGGCAGGGTGCTGTGGACCCCGCTGACCTCTTTGTTTGGCCAAGCTCAAGGTGTCTTTCAGCTTGCTGGCAAAGACCCACTGACATACTTTAAGCAACTTGGCAACAGCTTCAAAGTCAGACATCTCATTTAAATTCAGGAAGAGAGGGCAAAGAGAACTTCAGATGGAGTCTGAAAGTTGAAATTAGACCGCTCACTCTCTTTTTCATCTCAGAGTTTTATTTTGTTGCTTGTGCTGCTGACCGACAACTCTCTTCACATTAGACAGGAATGTGCTGAAACACTCCAGATTTGAACTTTTTGTGCTTTTCAAATTTGAGCATGGATTGGTGGCTTTTACCTCCAGTGAAAAGCTTGCAATGCAAAGTGAGTGATTAGAGAACAGTGTTAATGTCATAACATTTGTAAAATGACCATTATTCTTCAAGATAGATTTAAGATTTCAAGATAACAGTCCTGTGAAGTGTAGGTAGGTTTTCTTGCTGTTATTAGCTGCATGGTATCACCAAGTTATTTTTGTCATTATTTTAATTAATGGATTTATACATTTTGGAATTTGAGAATGTAGTTCTGTTAAGAAATCCCCTTATAATATTACATACCCATGCCATGACTCTTCACTGTGTCAGTTTATTTCATTAAAATACAAACCTTTCATATTATTTAAGGTTTTATCTTTATTGAATTCAAACACAGCAATAACATCAACTGACCTCAACAGCATCACAAATCAAACAAGTCAAGTCACTTAATTATTCTGAGATGGTTCACATTATTCTTGCAGTATTTAGTGTAGAGTCAGCCATCTTTATGTCGTCACAAAGTCCTGTTAAACATCCACTGGCATTAATGAAGCAAAACTCCTACACAGTGTTTTATGAGAACAATTTTCCTGCAATTTATTTTGAACATTTTATATTACTTGCGTCTCATTTGAGCTCAGACACATGCCTCTTAAAATGCCACTTTTCACTGATTCACTGAGACGACTCTCTTGCAGGGAGGAAACAGAGTGACATACAAGCGCTGGCATAACAATAACCTGTGAGCAAATAATAAAGTACAATGGGAAGTTGAATATGTATTCAGTTAGGAATGAGGCAGTGCATTGTGGGATCAAAGTGGGATCAGGAGTTGAGTTGCTGGAGTTTAGAGAATCTTGTGGAAACCGAGTGAAGTTGTGTTGAATGAAGTATGATCACCAAAAAATTTTATTTTGTGAATAACATTTTATAATTGCTTTCTTTCAGTTCTGTTTTTTTAAATAAAGATTTTAGTTATTGAGCCTAAATGGCAGCGATTGGTCATCTGTAATTTACTCTGTTCTGGGCCTACATAGTCTTGTCTTTTCTTTGAAATAGGTCAATTGTGAACTTTTCAAATCCTAGGTAGAATAGGAGACTGCATTGTTTCTGTTGAATATTAGGCTCATTATTTGCATCTAATTTTCAGCAAGAAGTGTTGTTAACATTTGTGTATTAAGTTTTAAATCAATCAAATCTTTTTGCTCATTTACTGCTATTAGAAAGGATTCTTAAAAAACTTTAAGCAAAAAAGGTTCTACTCATTACAGAGGCTTTATTTCCTCCGTCTCGTCATGGACGTATGAAGTCATCTGCTCACGGCCCCGAACCCGTAGATCCGAACTTGTGTTAACTGACACCACAAGCTTGTATCTACAGGTCTGCGTCTGTGCAGCTCCAACGACCCGAGCGGCATCAGCAAAATGCAGCGAGGGCTGCTCACCAGCTCTCACCAACTTTATTAACCATTTCCCTGCAGTACTGCTTTATTCTGATCAAGACAATTAGTCACAGCCAAGAGAGCTTCCTCTGTCCTGGGATGCATGGTTGGTCTTTAAGTTTAGTCTTCTCACTCAAAACCTGAATCCTTTAGAACATGTTTTCTCACTTCAAACCTATGCAAAACTGTCTCAAACAAATATCAGTGTATCTGTCTCAGAAATCTCCTAACCAACCCCAAAGTTTGGAAAAGTCGGGTCTCGCAGGGGTCCTTGACACTTTCCACACATTTCAGTTTGTCTTCTTTAAAAGTAACTGGACTTTAAGGGGTTAGGAAAAGGCTAACGACGAGTCAGTTAAATGGGAAAATATAATTAGGGCTACCATTTCCTTGTGTGCATTTCAACAGTTAGTTTGTAGAAAACTCAGAGCTATTTCAGTCAGCAGTCAATTAGCTGCAGCTCGGCCTTTCTAGTGTTAATGAAGTGTACATCGGCCCAATTAGAGAATGCATACGAATGACAGTTGTAATGCTTGTTTTCTCACAAACGGCCATTACCTCCCACATGTTAACAGACATTTGGGGGGGGGCGGGGTTGGGGTCAGTGACGTAAACAGTTGGGAGAAGCTTTGGAGTAAGACATGTTTATAGAGACTGTATCTAAGATACACTGTTAGGGCAGTTCTTAAAATGTTATAGTCACTTTGAGATGGGATAAGAGTATGTCATGAACAAGGAGCATCATGTTTAACATGTCAGATTCTAAAGTAAATAGTTTTGACCATGAGTGGCTTCCTTTTTCGGCTTCAAATGTTTGTACCCTGCCTCCGTTTTTATTCCAAAAACCCCCTGAGCCATGAAGCCCTGGTGTCCAGGTCTGCTTGCTCCCAGGTTGAGGTAGTAGGTTGTATAGTTGAGAATTACACCCTGGGAGATAACTGTACAACCTCCTAGCTTTCCCTGAGGTACGCATGGCGCTCTGCACAGCTGGATCAATACAATTCAATGTTATTACTGTACCAGTTACAGTAACAAAAAAAAAAAGAAGCAGCCTGCTACAGCGAGATACTGTATGCTCCATGGTCAATAACAATCCAGGCTGTTTTTTGTTGATGGAGCAGGGGGGGGAGAAAAGGCTCCGGTTTGTGTGTGTTTGTGCATTAGGGGTTTACCTCTGAAGATCTGAAGACTGATGCTGATATTCATGGGTGGATGTATAAGTATTACAAGTGTTAAATGTGACCTTTTTACAGATTTTTATACTTGTCTGAGTTAAATTTTTTATTTCATATTATTATCACGGCTGCAACTAATGATTACTTTTAGTATCGATCTAATCTGCCGATTATTTTCCCAATTAATTGATTAATCGTTTGGTCCATCAAATGTAAAGAATGCCCATCCTAGTTTCCCAAGGCCCAAAGTGACATCTTCAAATTGCTCATTTTGTTTGACGATCGGCCCAAAATCCAAATATATACAATTTACTAACACAGAAAAGCTTCAGTAGCTCCACTTCTGAGAAGCAAGAAGTAGGACTTGAAACGATTAATCGATTATCGCCAATACATTTTCTGACAATGGACAAATCAATAAATCGACTAATTGTTTCAGCTCTAATTATTTCATATATGATATAACATTGTATTAGTGTGATGTAGTGACTGATTGGCTGAAATCTGATTCCATATACATATCTCTCTGTATGTTTGTGTGTATTTGGACCTGTACGACGTGTGTTTACGTGTGTGTCAGTCGTCAGCAGTGCAGTATATTCTGCTTCGGTTGGTTGGAAGTCAGCAAAGCGTTGATCCACGTGTAGCAGGCAGGTAGAGATCAGAAGCACTGCATTGTTGTAGAGCTGATAGGAGTGACACGGGGGAGCTTTTAATCACGCTCTGCGTTTGAAACATCAGTTCATTTCCACTCTGAGGAGGTGACATTTTATTATTGGCTCAGTGGTAACCTCATTAATGCTGATGGGTGTGTGGAAGAAGTCCGGCTTCTTCAGTCTTGTTGATGACAGACAGCGGTTGTAACGAATATCAGACACAAAAAGGAAAAGGAGTTTGAGATTGGAACGCGAGCCTCAGACAGCAGCATCCCAGTCCGTTTACAGGCAGTGAAATCAGATGTCACGGTGAACAATTATTGTCATAATATTTCCAATCAGCAGACGCAGGCTGCGTGGAAACTACTGCTGTCAAAATATCTGACATGTGAAATATTGTGACACTCAAGGAGGAATACGAAATCTACTGGAAATTAACAATTACAGCAACACACAGAAAAGTCTCCACATTACACAGCATGGCATTTGGTTGGCTTTTTAAACCTAATTTATTTCATTCACTGCTGGAATCCGTTCTCCATTTATTTTCCACGTTCAAAGTGAATCCTTATTAATTTCAAACTTTTGAACTGAAATCAGTCACAGCTCTATGACTGTCCTCTCATACCAGCTGACATTTTACTGTCAAAAGAGAACCCCTTCTTTTTCTTCTACTCTTTTCATTATATCCTAATTTTGCTGTGAATCTCCTGACAGAAGGGAACAATGTGTAGTGAAGCTGGCCTGCCTCTGCTGGATTCACAGCCTCTAACACTCTAACACCAGTGCAGCATGCATGTGTGTATTAGACTTCACATATACTGAGAATATGCTGAGGCCTGGCAGTCGCCTGCCTCCCCATCAACCAGGATGTGTGTGTACAGCTGAGGTAATAGGTAGAGGAGCAAAAGACTGCCCCCTGTTGGTTACCTATGTGAAGTGTCCAGCTGTTGGAGGTTCAGATTAGGTGACTTGGCAAATGATGGGAGTGATTTTATAACATATATAGCTATCCTAAAGTGAGATGAATGCTTGTGTGGTTTTTCGATGTCTGTGTGTGTGCGTGCACACGTGTCTGTGTGAGAGTGTGTGGCATGATGAATCAATCCAAACCTGAGCAGAAAGTGAGTGTCCAGCTTTGTGGGGTTTTATGTTGTCTGTCTTTTCCTTCACTTCCCTCCTTCTTCTCTCCTTCTTTTCCTCGTTCTTCTCTCTATCAGATGTACAAATATTGTTTCTCTTGCCATCTGTGTGTGCGTGGTACCAACAGACTTTTTTCACTTGATTTTGAAGATTTTCCCACTTGTTTTCTGTACCTTCCTCTTCCATTTTCAAATGAAACAAATGTCAGCTTAACTACTGCTGATATACATATATTTAATACAATGCTGAAGTTATATTATTGCTTGTTTCTTAGTGGCATTTCCCTGTACTTTTATTGCACTTTTAAATCTTGGTTCTTGTTATTTCAAGGTCAGCCATTTGAGTTTCATCTCTAAATTTGAGATAAAATAATAGTTTTAATAGTGTCCTACAAAAAAGGAAAGGACATAGAATAGAATATTAAATAGTTTGAAATACTACTACTGCTAATAATAATAATAATAAGAAGAAGAAGAAGAAGAAGAATAGCAATTCTTGCAGGAATCCAGTCATTGTCAGTCTAACTCTGAACTACCTTCTTCCTGAACCTGTATTTTCATCATCACCGTTTCCATAGCAACGACCCCCATGACCTCTGCGACGCCTGTCCCCTTCATCCCATCAATCAGATGTGACAACTGTCAATCAATCACTCGGGCCAACAGCGGCCGCTGCTGCTTCATCCATCCAGCGAGGAGTGTGTCCTGCGTGCCACCCTGCCCTGCTCAGTGACACACACACACACACACACACACACACACAGCGTCCACACTGCATGTTTGTTCTGTACCTCTCCGGCTCTGCGGGCCCGGTGCGGTGTGCTTCTTTGCAGTCCTGCTGCTGTTTCCTCGATGCGTGGGCTAGCGTGACAGATCTGGGTCTCTTTTGATGCACTAGGCCTACTTGACTAGCTGGGGCAGATTCCTGTCTTTACCAGCACATAACGAATACTTGAAGAGAGCGAGATGGGATCGGTAAATTAGTGGCGATGAGCAGTCATTTACGTGGATGCAAAGTTCAGCACTCGCCATGTGGATGGAGTTTTGCGCTGAAATTAATAGTATTTATATTTCACACGAAAACCCTCTTCTTAAGCATGTTCTGTGTTTGTGCATGTTGGTGTATTTCTGCACCTATCTCCCTATGTGTGCACGTGTGTATGCATGCATGCCTCACTATGCACATGTGTGTGCAGGCGTGTGTGAGCCTTTTGTCTGCCTGCTGCGGGCTCTCACCGTCAAAGCGTGTTAATATCTGCGCCTCGCCGAAGACTGCCTCTATCTGGACACAAAGCAGGTGATAAATGAGGATAGCTGCGCCTCTGTGTGAGTGTGTGTGCGCGCGTGTGTGTACGTGTGTTTCAACAGGGGGATTTAAAAATTGATAGCGTGAGTGTTTTTTGCGGGGGGGGGGGCTGTAGATCCAGATGCACGGTTTTCTCCGGCAACTGCAGCTGTATACAGATAGAGAAACGGCACAATGCGCCGTCTGCCAGACAGCAGTCAAAGAGGATTGGAGATTAGCCGGCATGTAGACAGAGCCGGTCGATCAGTCAGTCAGGGAGGGAGGGAGCAGAAGAAAAGCAAGGGGGCAGTGTAGTCCCGGGGATTTTTCTCCTACCCACAAGCCCCCTTCCCAGCCTTTCCTGGCCCCGTCGCTGATTTGAGCCTACTGTCGGTTGTACGTCGTCGCTCTCCTTCAGATCCATCTGTCCCTCCCCCATCATCTCTCTCTCCCTCCCTCTCTCTCTCTCTCTCTCTCTCTCTCTCCATACCAAAGCCTTCCAGTGGAGATTAAATGTCGCCTCTATAAGCCAAAGCACATCATGTAGCAATGTTTCTATGGTCCCTTCTCTCTCACACACACTATTTCTCTCTCTCTCTGTCTGTCTTGTCTCTCCTTCCTTTTCTGAAGGGACAGTGTGAATGATGTCAGCTCGTGTGAGATGCAGAATAACAGAAAAGAAAGAGAAAAGACAGAGAAAGAGAGTGCAAGGACTGGAAAAGTGGATTTTTGTTTTTTGCATGCATGCAGAAGAGAACAGAGGATTTGTTTTATGGGTGGAAAACGGACAACGGCAAGGTGGAAAAAAACAACGAAAGGAGGACTACTTTCTCTCTACCTCCCTCCCCCCCTCCTCACCTCTCTCTCTCTCTCTCTCTCTCTCTCTCTCTGATACAGAGGAAAAGTGGGCCTCTGGCTGTAAGCGATTACAGCTGTGAGGCAAATTAATGGATGATATTTCTCCCCCCCTTTTTTCCCTTTAAAAAAAAAAATCTTTTTCCTCCTGCTGATCAACACGAAAAAGAAAAAAGAGCCAGGGAGAGGGGGGAAGAAAGAGTAAAAGACAGGTTAAGAGAAAGAGGTGGAGGACTAATATTGGGGAGAAGGAGCAGGGAGGAGGGAGGAGGGGGGGAGTTATGGTTTTTTCCTGTCTTCCCTCCTTTCCAGCGCTGCATGTGATTGAAAGAGAGAGAAAACAATGCGAGGGAAAAGGGCGAGGAAGAGAGAAAGCGAAGCGAGACAAGAGATCAGCAGGCGCATTCGTTTTGTCCTTTAACTTGGAGTTGTGTGTGTGAGGGAGAGAGCGAGAGTGTGTGTGTGTGTGAATTTTTTTCCCTCGCCAACCTGCCTTGGACCTGCAGGTTTGGATGAAAAAGTAAGTAGAGGCTCGGGTGCAAGGAAAGGCAAATGAGTGTGTCACTGTTTTGTGTATGCAATGCATGCATGTGTGTGTGTGTGTGTGTGTGAGTGTGTGTGTGTGTGTGTGTGTGTGTGTGTGTGTGCAATCCCCCCCCCTTCAGTGAGGCAGCATACTGGTATGCTTCACTGGCACTGATTCTGTGGCTCGATGCTCGCGCTTCTATTTTACCTCTCTCTCTCTGTCTCTCACTCACTCTCTCTCTCACTCTCCCTTGCTGTCTACCTGTTCTGTCTAACCTTTAAGTATCACTTCCTTTCAGCGTTTCTCGACTCTCTTGCGACTCTCCTCCCCAGACTGCTCACACTCGCTCTGTGTGTGTGTGTGTGTGTGTGAAAGAGAGCGCAGAGATAGAGGGAGAGAGAGAGCGTGCACATGGTTCATTCCGGCTCAGTCCTACCACCCATCGTCATGCCTCTCTTTCTTGTCTTCGTCCGTCGCTCTCTCGCCGTTTATTTCGCCTGGCTTCGAGCAGCACACTGGAAGGGCGGACCGCTTCCTCGCGTAGCTTTTTTGTGAAAAAAAAAAGCCCAATCTTTTCTTCTGAACATAACTGGAATCTTGTTGGCGTGCTGTAAGTTTAAATCTGAGCTTTCTCTTTCTCTCTCTGTCTGTTTATTCTTCCCCTCCCAAGCAGGAAGCGAGCTGGAAGAACAACGAGCAAGGGGGCATCCTGGATCCGAAGGGGAGGGTGAGTCGATTCCAACGAGCACTCTTCCTCTCCACTTCCCTCTCTGCTCCCCATCTGTTTCCTAAGCTTTAGACCACCATGGTGGCATGAAGGAGCCGTGGAGCTTTGTTATCTGGCTCGTCTCTTCTCTCTGCATCCTCTCCGAAGGATTCAGAGACCACGCTGAACGGGGATTTGCGCTAGTAATGATCGAGCATGCATTGAATGGTTTTATTAACAGTGAAAGACATGACTGTCAGATGAGCATGCAAGTCATCACGTCAGAGGGATTGTTTGACGCTGTGCGGTCCCAGCCTCAGATTTCGATGCTGTGATCAATGCATCCACACAGGGATTTTGGCTCGTACGTTCGCAGCAATGATTAGCAATCATCGGCTGATTTTCATTTTCCCTGAGGCGGCGGGAGATCTTTAGGCATACTCTACAGCAGCAGGCTCCGTACCTGATGGCAGGAGGCATTTTTCAAAGTGCTGTATTGTTCAGCTGAAGTGGGGGAGGGGGCGAGGGAGCAAGAGAAAGAGAGAGAGGGAGAGAGTTGGGGGGGAGGCTGGCCAATGTTGTGTCTGGCTGAGGCTTGCACTTGTTGTATGTTCACAAATACATATGGGGGCAGTGGAGGTTGCAATGAGCGTGCTCAGTGAATGCATGTCATTTAGGAGCGTGTGTTTGATGTGTAGCTGCATGTCTGTAACAGGCAGAGCTCGCTGTGTATGCAGGAGATGCTCAGACGCTCTGAGTCCTCATTTGACTTACAGACGGGTCCAGTACATGGAAGCATTCTTGGTCAGGAACATGCCAGGTTTCTTTGAACATCTTCATAGCAAACAAAGAAAGAGCCAAAAGGTGTGAGGAGGCAGAGGAGTTCGTGTGAAGATGTATCTCTCTCCGTCCCTGAGACCCTAACTTGTGACGTTGTGCTTTCATGTCCACGGGTTAGGCTCTCGGGAGCTGAGAGGGATGCGCGGCCAGCACTATCTCCAGCACGCTCCTGCCTCAAACAATGGCGATGAGAGGGGGAAGGCCATGGCGCAGTGAGCTAAGGCGTTCACCGCACGCTCACCGTGTCACACTTTTCAGTTTGGATCACACCCTGATGTGTGGTGCATGTCACCTGGGCTTATCTGTTTTCTGTCTGCTGCACCGTGCACCACCGCATACCATGAAATGTGGATCAAGTAGATACCGTAGACAGACTGGTGAAATCTCTGGGGTTGGGAGGATGGGGATGCAGTGGCATGAATGCTGTTTTCAGGGTGACAAAGTTAAGGCAGGATGAGCTGAGGCATCTAAAAGGAGGACAGGAAGCTATTATCTTTTAGCAACAGAGGCCTGATTGTATGACTATTGACATGAGGGCTTCACAAATTATTTGCCTTTGATATTTGCCTAATTTAACCATCACATATCAGTCAGTCAGTATTGTCGACCCTTAATGTGATGTGATGTGATGTTACTTGTTTGCTCACATATAAAGCACTTAATGTGGTCACATGTTAATGGTAGCGTTTTGATCCCATTCCACACAAGTAAGACACATGGACGTGTAGTTTTAATGGTCTGAGTGCTGTTTTAAATGACTTCCCACCTCAGAGGAATAACATTCTCTGGCAAATACTGAGTACTGCAGTTTTAAGCATCTAAGCTAATTATTTAGCAGTCCAGTAGCATAACAATCAGCACAGGTAGCATTAAAAACCAGCTTCAGGTGGAATGCTATTTGGATACCAGTGTTTGTTGGCATCCTGAGCCACTAGCTGACTAAAACTAATAGGCGTTGCTGCTCATGCTGGTAAAGAAATAGCTAAACAGCTGATTAGCATCAGTAGCTTATGAGAGATAATGCTAATGCTGCTGTGATAGCATTAACCTCTTCATACACCAGTGGATACTGTTAAGTAAAGAAGCATCTGTCAGTGTGATAGCTCTTTATTTCTCCAGCAGGCCTGGCGGTCTATGCGTGTGTGTGTGTGTGTGTGTACCTTTGTGATTTGAGAGCAGCACAGAGTAATGTTGAGAGCGTGACCATGACAGCTCTGTACATTATGTGCTTGACCTCAGTGAAACCTCTACGATGTTAAAGCTCACTCACTCCGGCTAACACAAATGTACAGGTGGCAGTAAGAACACATTATCAGTGCAGCTAGTGGTGATGTCCACAGGGTCCACAATCCGCGGTGCCTTTTGCCACTAGACGCCGACATCGCCGCCGTCCATGATTCATATGTAAGTATTCAACTGTTGATCTGATTCTGGGCCCTAGCTGCAACCAGAGTGGCAGCACACTTTGTCGTTGATAGTGACAAGAATCCCCCTCGCTGACTTTGAATAGCAATTCAGTTGGTCATAGTAGCAAAGTAGCACATGGCGACCCTTCGGGGCACGCGTCCATATTCGTTTGAGCCATGAGGTTCTTTTCTCTTCCGACTGCTTGTTTAAGGGTTAGTTTACCGTGTCGTCCTCCCTTGCACCTTGCACCTTGTTCTCAGGAGGCCATCGCTCTCCTGAGATCCATTTGCGGCATATCTTTTAACAGCAGCTCTTTGGCAGCATGATTCATCGATATTTGACTCAGACCCATCACACTGTAACCAATATCTGGTTTTAATGGGGCGTAGCGTGAATATTAATGATCTTCGTGGATGCTTCCTTTCATTTAAATGGATGCTGAACCCCATGCTCTTGTGGATCTCACATTTTAGGAAGTGGAAATTGTGCTGGGTGCAAAACATTAGTTGTGCAAATGCCTGCTGCAAGGCATGTGCTACATTGATGCACATGAAAAACTTGTTTTCTGGTTTGAAACGTTCTACAGGATGTCACCTTAGATCTTATGTTATTACATACTAAGATTCATATATGATATTCCTACAAGCTTGAATTCAAAGACTGCATTTCTGCCCTTGTCTGCAACAGAGACTAAGGCTGATGTCACAAATCACTGTAACCCTGAAGCTTCATTTATATTGATCAATAAATGCCTCGTTTTTGGCATCACAAGCACGACACTTTGCTTTTACTCTTGACCTTGAAAAGTCATCATTTTCCCTCCCTCGGTGCCATTTATTCAACTGACACCAGCTGGATATGATGTGCTGATGTGTTGTAAATGATGCTTCATTCTGTCCAGTTGTTAATGAACTAATATGGATCATAACTTGAACCCCCTCTGCGCTGCTAATCTGCTGCTTTAGCAATTCTCTTATATAATGCCTCTGTCAGCCCTGTGTCTCTTTTTTTTCTACCATCTCTCTGCCTCAAAATCGTTTTTTATTTGTTCAGCTCGGTGAACAAACACTAACCTGGAGCAGTTAGTGTCTAGCCGGTAAGCTGGAAAGGGGCTGCAGGCTTGCTCTCCATTGTTCGGCTGCTCCGCACACTGTCTGTACACTGTGTCCCCATGGCTGAGGCAGGCATGGAGGACAGACAGACAGACAGACAGAGATAGCGACTGGTGGGCATATACCCGCCTCGATAAGCTGCCTCATTGCCCCAATGTTGATTGAATTTTTTACAAAAGGGTTGAGGGCCGATCAGTGTCGTCTACTCCTGACATGATGGGGATGATGCGGTTTGCAGCGGGGAAGCCTGTGAGCTGAATTCTGATCTGATCAAACATTTCAGACAGATTTAATGAAAACATGGGTAAAAATCTTTATCTTGTTCTTTGATTGAGTGGTGACTCTTTGGGAACCTTTTACCCAGCAGCTTCCGGTGTTTCAGTCAGTAAAACCTGTAATGACACCTGCCCTACTGAGATCCTGTACCAATAAGTCTCATAGATTTACCAGTCTAGATTTCAGTTTCAGTCTCCCACAATGGTCTAAATGCAGCTTTTGTGGCTCAAAATATCCGCTATTCCCGTATCGGTTGATTCCAAAAGCCACCAGGCAGCTGTTGATTGATGTAATCCCTTTTAAGGTGGTCTTTTGTTAAGGTGGACTGCGGAAGGTGCAGTGGACACCCAGTGGATGACTAAAACCTGGTCAAAAGGGAGTTTAATGTGCAATAGTTCAGGTGTGGAGGGTATGTTGGATGGGTTGCTGCAGGGTCACGCCCAAAGCGCCCTCAGGAAGATGTTTGAGGAATCAGCCCAATTTGGATCAAAATAAAAGTTAAATTATTAATCAGAGAGATCGATCGGCACATTGAGAAAAGGCGCAGAGCAAGGTGACGGACGACCGGTGATAAGCCTAGACGTCTCTTTGTGGCAGCAGCGGTGGTTTCTCTCCGTGTTGAGTTTACAGTCACCATTCTGCAGTTTTTTCTGCCACTCCCTTCAACACACAGCCTCGACTCAGCTGCAGGCGGGAGAAGCACACTCATCAATAATCAGAGCTGGTCAGCATGTGTGTGTGTGTGTGTGTGTGCTTCCTACAGTATCTGTCAGCATGTCTGTAATGTCTGTTTGTGTGTGTGTGTGTGTGTGTGTGTGTGTGTTTAGCACTTCTTCTACACTGCAGAGGGGTTCACTACCCCTTCATTCCAGTCTGTCGGGGAAACAAGATGGCGTCGCAGCTCCACGTGGGCCCTACAGCGCTGGCTAATGCCCGCTAGCTATGGCACCAAAAAGCCGTGGAGGTCATTTTTGGAATTGTTGCACACCTGGTGCGTATTTACTTGCCACATAGCTGAAATTGCTGTGGCGCTTTTCAGTACTGTAGCTTGGCCAACTTTAAGAGATTTAGGACTTGGGGCAGATCCAGTGCTTTCATTGTTTTTCTTGTTGCTTTTCTCGCTCAGTCTGTGTATCAGCTGCCAAACTGTATACTGTTTTGTCTGCAATCTGGGCGGTTTTTAAATGTGCTGGTGGGGTGGACGAGTACGTTTTCAGCATGGTTTGTCTGTATCTGTGTGTGTGTGTGTGTGTGTGTATGTGTGTGTAAGTGTGTGTGTGTGTAAGTGTGTAAGTGTGTGTGTGTGTGTGTGTGTCCTCCCTGACTCAGGCTAAGGCCGGTTTAAAGGAGCTTGGGGATTGTGCGCAGCCACATCACACCAGCAGATTAACCAGACTACACACTAACCTCATTAATCTAAGACTAATGTCACCAACATTGTGTCAGCAGTCACACACACACACAAACACACATACAAACACATGCATTTAAAACTGTTCCCTTTGTCTCTACCTAATAGAAACCCAGGTACTGATGACTGGAGGCCGAGGCAGGGCCCGTCTCCTCTTCCTCAGTGTTGTCCTGCTCCAGGTCATGTTGGATTTAAAGACATGCTGGAAATCCCCCGATGAATCAACATTTAACACTTTGCTGCCACGTCAACCAAAAAACTGCAAACGTTTTTTTGGATATTTGAAGGCAAAGAGCTAGAGCATGTTTTGGCTACAGTTAATGTTTTGGATCATTTTCTGCCTCAACAGCCTTGATACCAGGAAGCTGTGCAGATGCAATCAGCTATTGTGTGTCTGCACAGAGAAATTTGATTTTGGGGTGTCACGTTGGTTTCTCTTTCTTTTTTAAGCTGGCAAAGGAGGACTATATCTGTAATCTATTTGATGATGATGATGGGCACATCACGCAGCCACTGGATCAGGACAAGATATTATAACACCAACAAATCTCACGGAATTTATGACTTTGACTGTATCTGAGTTCTTTACGAAGATATAAAAAACATTTCAATACCTGCTCTCTGTCTTGTATGACACCATAAGAACCTCTTTGACAGAATGGAAATGATTTTTTTATAACAAAATATAATAATATTATAATAATAATATATTGTATACTTTTTTGTCTGAATCCTACCACTGCAACGTTTAGTTGATTAATCAATTGGTGAAAATTCGGAACTATTTTGATCAATTAATTATTTTTTAAGTGAAAACGCCAAACAGTTGCTGTTTCCAGCTACTCAAATGTGACAATTTGATGTTTTTCTTTCTCATACATGATAGTAAACTGAATATCTTTGACTGTTGGTTAGCCAAAACAAGACATTTGAAGATGTCACCTTGGACTCTGGGAAATTATAATTTCACTATTTTCTGACATTTTATAGACACAATGATTAATCGGGAAAATAATTGGCAGATTTATCGATACTACTTTGTTCAGCTTTAGAACAAATGCAACACAATATACACATTAATCAGTAGTAGATAAAATTAACTTTTAGATCCCACACTGGGACACTGAAGTGTCACAGCAGCAAAGGAAGTACAAGAACAGATGCACAGTAACTTTAAGAATCTTAGAATATAAATACTAGAATACTACATACATTATGTGCATATACTATATACTACTGAATACTATACTGTACAACATTGCAATCTGAGACACAAGACACTTCACCCTCCACCAGTTTTTTTTGTATTGAATATTTTATTGCAACATCATTGTCTCCTTACTACCTAAAGCACTCTTTTCTCATCTTTTACTGTGTGTAATTAATTGTCCTTTTCTGTATTTCACGTGTGTCCTGTGACTTTCCAATATGCTGCAATTCCAAATAAATTTCCATTCATTAGTTCTGACTGTGTATTGTGGTCGACATTGTGATGTACTGTTCATCTCAGCAACGCTGAACGTTATGTGTTGTCTGTATAAGTGAACGCAAGTTGTGACTTGCATATTTTATTCCTATTCCAATGTGAACCACACATGTATGCTACTTATGTTATACTCAGTTATGGAACAATTATATGATTTACAGCTATTTGTGTGCGCTACCAGAGATGGAGTTGATTGCAGACCTAACTGAAGGGATATATGAGATGAATCTATATGCTTTAAATTTACAGTGTACACATCATGTAACATTTATGTGATTAATGGTTTTAGTCTACAATTGAATTTTATTTATATTGGCAGATGTTTGCTTTATGACGATCGTGACTAGATAATATATTTTACAACAACATAACATAGGATAATGCCACTTTTTTCCTTGTGATAAATATAGCAATGATGTGCGAGCAGTACAGTAAGCCCAGTGTTCTCTTCAGAGGCCTGGTATTGAAATAGAGATGTCTTACAGTTGTGTCTAAATAAAGCCTTAAAGCTGTCACTTCACATGAATGTCAATTCTTTCAACAGTCATGCTTATTAATAGAAGCTCTGAATGAGTTTTTCTAAACAGTCATGTCATCTGGTATGTTTTATATTTTATCTTTGGAGGTATTTTTATACCTTTTTAAAGTCTTGAGTCTGTTTCAACAAGATTAACTCTTTGGCGTGATTTTTGTTTCTGCAGAGCTGCCAAGGCTTATTACAACACCCTCTCTACTGACCACAAAGACATCCGACAGTAAATGGACTGAAATAAAGACATTAATAAACACAGTTGACAAGCAAGTCCTCAGTAGTCAGTATGCTTGCAGTAATTAGTCCATATGATCTGAAACTGGATGTATGAATGTGTGTATAGTTATTTGTTAAACGTGTTACAATATCACAATAAAACATGATTAATTAATGTTTTTATGGTAATTAGACCTACATGAATACGGTAAATATTGAATTAGTAATGCAAATCTACATTTTATTTGAAGTATGCAGATATTCATAAGTGTTTCAAGTGTCAACACAATCAACAATCAGCTTTCATTGCTTTTCATGTGTTCACATTCATTTCAACAGGAGGAAAAGAAATGCAAACTTCAGTCGTGCCAATGAGGTGTGCTGCTAATGTGCTGTGCATGCTGTATGTGTTCTGAACCAGCTGCTAAATAGCTTTGTCGTTCTCTCTCCTACAGCCTATTAGACCAGGTCAGGACATGTCGAGGAATGGTCCATGAGCATGAGACGGATATGACAGCCATACTGAAGCAAGCCTCAACTGCCCATACACACGCATACACACATTTTTGTGGTGTACAGAATATCTTGACCAGGATGCATGCATATAGCTGTACTGATGTAAAAACACAAACACATACTGACTTTTAGCTGAAGAGATTTATTTATTTTGTCAATGTGGCTCCAGTGCTGATATTAAGATGCTTTTCCAGAGTAATTTAAATGTCTTTGCTTTGTACAAAAAATATTTAATGCTAATAAAATATTTCATAAAATGTCCTCCTTTTGTATAATTTCAAGAAATGCTCCGAGGTTCTATGCTAACATTTTATCATGCATAGCATATTAAGCATGTTAGTATTTGACATGCTAGGCAAAACTAAGTGTTAGTTTTCACTATATGCTAAGTGATTTCAAGGTTTATGCTAACACTTCAGTATATATAATGCTGTGTAATAGCTGGCTCCATGCTAACACTTCAACATATATTAATGATAGTATGTGCCATGCTTACACTTAAGCATTGTATGTAAGTGTACGCTCCATGCTAACACTTAATCATACACTGTGCTAAATGATATCAATGGTAGCACTTTAACTAAGTGATGGTTGGCTCCATGCTAGCATTTTAACAAACTGTATGTTAAGTGATAGTAGGCATCACGTTAACAATAAAAATAAACAATGCCATGTGATAGTATATTACTAATATTACTACTAGGCTAACGTTTTAGTACACACTATTCTGGGAAATATTGCCCCATACTAACATATTAGCATACACATTATTGAGTGGTAGAAGGCTTCATACTAACCCTTTATAACATACATTATACTGTCTGATAGTAATATAGCTCCCTGCTAACACTTATTTAGTTGGCACTAAGCTAAGACTCTACAATGCTGCAGACTATCAATCCGTGGCATTCATTCCAGAAGTTGTTCAGCGATGAAGTGTCAACATTTTGTGGTGTCCATTTAACCTCAACCTGTCTCCTCTACTTCAGTGATTCACCACATTTCCAAGAATGACTTTCAACACCCCAAGAGCTCTTGCCCGGACTTGTCATAGTCCGCTTTTGGTTTTATATTGGATAGACTGATAAGACAGGAATATACTGTAGGCCTGATACAGCAAGAGGATTAGTAACTGCGACAAAGAGAGATTTTGTAAAAACAACACAGGCATGTCCATTCTTCAGTAGACAACATGTCCTTTAGTTGTACTGCATTATAATTAGGGCTACTGTGAAAGAAATAATTGATAGCTCTTGCTTGTTCTAACATAGATTTTTCAGCATATTATGTTATAAGAAATTAATTCTTATCAGAAATGCAAATAACTGATTGTATCAGTGTATGTTTTTCAACTGAAAGGTTCTCTCATATTAATCTGTCAGACCTGTTTCTCAAGAAAACTACACTACAGATAAATGGATCCTGTCATTCACTTTGTTTCGGTGATTGTCATATAAAACTGTATCATATTTGCAAACCCTCCTAAGTAAATCTCACACTGAGACTAATATATGTTTTCTGTGTTAGGCTTATTGGATTGGTTAGCTACAGACAGCAGCATGACTTCCAGACATGTCTATTTGTAAAAGAAAAATAAAATAAAATTGTATCTGTTTCATAAGTGTTAATGTGGTCATTTTGTAATTTTAGACAGAGACAATTTGAATCTTTTTTTTAAAATTGTATTAACATTTAGAGGCCAAAGTGTGTAGAACCTTGTGTTCAAATATAATTGTGAAATGTAAATACAGAAAATGCTATGTGTCGTTGTCATGTGTTTTATGCATTTAATTTTATTTTTTAAATAAAGAAAGTATAAGAATTAGATACTGATGCCTTTCTGGTACTGTCATTCTTTATGCAAAAAGAGATATTTAAATCCATATTTATGAACCAATAATAATTTATTGGTTAAAATGTTAACATGAAGAACCACAATCAGTGAACAATCATAAATGATTTTGGTTTTTATTTGCAATTACCAGACAAATTTATCAGTGGGTCAATCTAAAAAAATTGTGCCTTTCTTTAAAAGAGTAAAGTAGATTATGCTATCATCAATATCAATAATTCAAATTCAGTCATTTAAATGATATTCTCTGATACAAAAAGGTAAGAAGGTATCATAAGAAGTACATAAATCTGACCTATCTGACGGTGCAGACCATGCCCATTTATTATGTTATAACTTGAATAAACTGAAGTCTGAATTGAACGCATACACACAGTATATTCTGACAGTTTGTCACTGAGCTTCCCAGCCCTCTCACCTCAACATGACTTCATTAACAGTTATCTTGTGAGCTGCCTCAGTGTGTGGTCGCCATGGAGCCCTCTGATTGTAGAAAACAAACAGTGGAAATCAATCCTTATTGATAGTTAGGTTGTATTGATGCATACTTTTGAAATCAGTTGCAGTCACACATTTTAAGGATGTCTGTGAGTATTTTCCATTTGTGTCAAATATAGGAGGCTCAATTTCAAAAGGTTTCACAACTGCTTAAACAGGAATGATCAAATACAGATTAACAGCTCATTGAATGTATTTCTGATGGCTACTATTAATTTGACCAAGATAACTAGGGTTATTGTAACATACAATTTGTGTACAAAAAGCTGTCTACATCATCAAATCTGTAAAAAAACTAAAAAAACATAGTCAACCATAATTGTTGGAATAAAGATGTAGAGGCGCAGGGAGTACACTGACAGCACAAAGCTGACTCTATCTCATTTGACATGATTTTTTTTCACTCATTCAATGTCTCTCGCTCGCTCTGCCTGTAAATCCATGCTGAGATTTGGCTCACACACACTGGAGCTCTCTGCAGCCGAAAGTAGGCCAAAAGCCATCTGAGGACAGGGCTCAGGGAGAAAAGGAGGGAGAGACATAGCGAGGCAGGGAGACAGAGACAAGCGGGTGAGGAGGATAGGATTTTATATCAATTGCACCTTTAAATCCTATTTATCGTTTGATTTGTGGGTCTTTTTTTTCAACTCATTTTCAACACATTTAAAGGTCGTGCAGAGGCTGCAATCGGCATGTATTTTAGGGCTGATAATGACATTTTTAGAGTTGACTCTGATATTTTTTTATCTTTAATTATGACATTTTAATACAAAGCCACATTTAGACAATGATATAAAAGTTACAAACTGCACAGAAAGCAATATTGATTCTTTGAGGTGGCTTAGGTCTGGCCAACAAAATGGAAAGATCTTTCTGGTCAAACATCTGAACAAAAATGAATTTTTTCTTCTGCTTCTGTTGTTCAAAGGACAAAATAGGCTAAATGGTTTTAGTTGTTGCGGTAAACAGCCAGTAAGAGATGAGCATTAAACTTCCAAATGTCCAAACCCAGCCGACACTCTTTATTGTTATAGCAAATGCTCCATTGTTTTAGGCCAACAGATTTACAAAACAGTACTTTTTTTCTTTATCACATTTTTGTGCCATTTTCTCAAATATTAAATTCAATTATAAATTCATTTTTACATGCTTTTATTTTGAAGCATCGTAAACCAGACTGCTGTGAGCCTGAATGCAAACGAATAAACTCATCTTTGTGCCTTTGAAAGGACCTTGTTTCTAAAGACTTCACATATAAATATATGTATTTGTTATTTTCTTATTATATATATTTTACCTCCACAACACGGAAATATAATACATTTAGACAGATACAAGTTCTTTGATTATCGACTGATGGTTATATGATGGACTTTTCCCCTTTTCATTATATTTTGATCAATATGCAATTTATAATATAAATATGTATAGTATGTATAGAATCTAGAAATGTACATGCTCAAAGGACATTGTTTCCTTACGGTTTCATACAGAAAATATTTATTTGTTATTATTCACTGCTTTTCTTTCTTAAAGCAGTTCGTCCCACACAGGTAACAGAGTTCAAGCCCCCTGAACACAAATCTAGCTGTTCATACATTCAGGACCTTTTATGTGAATATTTAAATGGATGCATTTGAACTAAAGATCACAGCAGACAAAAAGGTGATTTAAACAAAGAGACATGTTTGAATCACCTGGTTTTCTTAAAATTCAACAATTCAAGGATTGCTAAGATTTGTTTTCCATGCTCACAAATGTTTCCCCTCATGAATTAGAATGTATTACTATATGCAGTAAGATACATGACCGGAAACAATTCATAGTTTGACCGTAATTTTGAAATGGATATCAAGGACACTGGGGTACCCAGTACATCTGCCTTATACTCTGTCTACTTAGGTTTGAGTTCCAGCTCATAGAAGTAATCATTTTAAGTTCAATTTTACATTCTTAACGTTTCTTAATTATGCCCTAAACCTCTAGTTTGAACTGAATTGTATGATTGTAAAATCAAACAAAGTTGTTTTACTTGCAGATTTAGCTCAAGCTTTTGTATTTCCTGAGGACAGAGGAAATGGCTAGTTTGTACCAATTGTCGCATAATTCTAATTTTTATTCTTATGCTCTACATCATGCAATCTTTGTCGAAGAGCTTCACTGTCATTTTAGCACAGCTCAGCTTCTGTCTTTGAACTGTTACCTTATAGTATGCAACATCTTTTGTACACACAATATCAATATATCCACTGTCTAATTCACATTGTATTATTTTTATGCAATAATCTATCCCTGTTTTTCCTTTGTAAATATATATTTTTGAAACTGTTCATCCTAAAACATTAATTCACCTATTTAGTATTAACTAAATATGTTTAGGAAACCTAATGCCACCAGATTACATTTTTGTAATCACATATGTAATTACATACATAATATATATAACATGCAAAACAATCATCTTCTTCATATTTGTGTCCATCCACAGAATGTTTATAACCAGCATTTTTAAAATGTGTTTTCACACTGAACATATTATATACAGCTAACTGCTCAATGTCAGCTTTACCTTCAATATCCAGCATAATTAAGGTATGCATGATTATGTTTAGGCACCTCAAAGCACGTGGTATGGTAACTACAGAATGGTTAAGGTTAAATAAAGGTCCTGGTCATGGGTAAATACTGAATATTTAACACTGAAAACGTTTTTTAACTTGAACAAAAGACATGTACTTGCTATTCCAATGTCAAAATCAAGCACTTACTTTTATATGATAGGAATAATGTCACACTACTTCCTGCATTGGTACTTTTGTTGCAGTTAGCAAAAATGCATTTTGAATGAATGACGTCTGAACATAAGATTAAATGAATAATGACAAATGTTAGAGTGGATTTTGGGAATTGCTTGGCATTTTGGTGGGTCATACAGTGTGTTTTACAACATGTAGTTCATTTGTTACACTCATAGTCTTTAAACCATTTGATTTATTTAACCATATACTTTTGTGTGTTCCCATTAAGCCCTTTATGTATTTATGTATCATTTTAAGCAAAAGAGTTGTGCAGAGGTGCAGTGTGACAGTAAGGTAAGTTACTTTTGTAGCTACATTTCAGGCACATAACTGATTGGTAATAATAATAATTTTGATCATTTCAGCATCTTACTAATATATTGCTTTAATAAAAATGTTCATCTTTTTTTCTTTACCTGACATTAATTTAGTAATGGCTTAATTTAGTATTTAGCACAAAAGTCTGACATTTGCTGCTGTTTGAACTGGCCGGAACCCCACTGCAATATGGCGTCAGCACAAGCCGGATGCGGTATCTACGTGTATGGGTGAACATAGTGGAGCATTTAGCAGTCCAATGTTGGACTTATATTCATCAGGTGGACAGAAACACGACTCCAAATGAATAATCTTGTTGCTCTGTGTCTGCTAGATGTGTGAAATAAGCAACTTTTAGCTAACAAGTTTGCCATATCAACTTAAAATCTGATGATATGTCAATGTTGTTTTGAAAACTTGTTTCTACTTGAATGGCCAAAACCTCCTCTGTCAGAATATAAACTACTTCACAAAAGAGGCATGGTTCAAGAGTTGATGGTACAAATACAATAAACAAATGCTAGGTTGGAGTAAACTGCACAGTACAGAGAAAACTCAAAGAAGCTTGGTAAACTATTGTTACTCGCTAGCGCCTGCATGTTCCTGGCTGGCTAGCACGTTAGCGGTTAGCTCGCCAGCTACAGTAGTTCACCAACTTACCCTGCGAGTAGTCCCTACGTCACCATGCTTCTACAAACACGTATTATATAAAAGACGTGCCACTTTCTGCTGTCACCGGGCCTTTAGGGTGAGTTTTGTCCTGTTGTACCAGTACCAATACAAAAAGAACACCCCACTATTAGGTATATGGCCTGACATAATTGTAGGGATATGTTGTCTTTTTTAAAATCAAACATATTTCTATTTCTTTCATTTTTTATGTTTTAAAATGTAAAATTTTAGAAAACAACTGAATGACAGTTGAAAAAAACAATACGTATTTTGTATCATTCATATGCTGTATTTATATGTATGTAGGTGTGTGGGGGACTTTTCCAAATATAATATAGTATATATAAAGATTTTATATATATATATATCTCATTCCTGGGAGGTGGCCCTCATCAGGTTCTGTTATGGCCCGATCCAGCAGTCAGGCCCAGGTTGAGCCCTTGTCATCATTTCACGTCGTACATGGGCCAGAAAGTGAGACGTGGGCTACAACTGGGCGAGATTTAACATACTATGTGTCTTTGTCTCTCTCTGTCTCCCCTCTCTCTGCCTCCCCTCTCTCTGTCTCCCCTCTGTCTGTCTCCCCTCTGTCTGTCTCGCTCTGTCTCCCCTCTCTCTGTCTCCCCTCTCTCTGTCTCCCCTCTGTCTGTCTCGCTCTGTCTCCCCTCTCTCTGTCTGTCCCTCTGGCTTTCACGTAGTTGCAGGGACGTTAAATACAGCTTTCCCGCTGTAATGAAACTGTAATGATGCCCATTCACTGCTACTGGCCCTGCCAGAACAAACCCATTGACCTCGAGGTAGTGCATGGCATGAAGGCCCCGTCCCTCCAGTGCGGAGCAGGGCTCCGGAGAAGGCCACCTGGAGCTCTGGCTGGGCCGGCCCCCGAACACTTTCAGGAGCCGGCCGAGGGGAGGGAGTGGAGTGAGATAGAGACACACAGGGCGGGAGAAGAGAGAGGAAAACAAGAGAGATTTTTCCATCTCAACCCAAATACCACCCACCTCTTCATATCTTATTTCTCGTTCACCGCCCCCACCCATCCTCTCCACATTTCTGTTTTTTCTCTCCTCTACCAGGCTCTCTAGCTCTTTTTCTTCTTCACAACATACTGCTGGAAATACACATACCAAGTCTTTATACGTATGCATGTGTGCACGTGCACATGTATATGTTTATTTTGCTCATGCTGAACTATGCGTGCAGTGCTAGCAGTTAAGTGAGGGAGTGATATTTTCCATGTACTCTGCAAGGGCAGGACTATCCATTTCAAATTGGAATAGCTGCTTCCTGTTCCATAATCATTTCCACCTTGGTCACAGCAACAGTTTCTCTGTGCTACTGTATGCAGAGGCTCACTCAGTTATACATTGTACAGTAACAGCGCTATTCATCCCTAAAGCAGTTGGAGCATGCTTGGATCTTGGTTATTTTTCCTCTGCTACTCCGCTCTGTCTGCTCTAATGGGCTCTTACTTTTGCATTACACTGTTGGACAATTACCAGCCATTTTGATTAACCTGACATTAGATATGGTTCAGGGTTGGACCGATGTTTCTGTTTGCCAATGAGCAGGTCAGATATAATATTCAGTAATGTTAAGCTATTGCTTTTGTTTGTTTATGTAGCCTATTTTAGGTCAATTAATTTGAAAACGTAATCGCTGTGTTTCCCTTGGTGTTGAGTTACAGAAGTTACAGATGTATATTCTTCTATATCAGGGGTTTCCATGATTTTGCCCATTTATTACTTTAAAACTTTATTTTAAGTTGTAAGACAACATGTCTTATAAAAATACTCCGCTTTGAGTCAGATTTTACCTTGTTAAAAATTCTAACATAATTAGATCTACTCCTTCACTGTGTGTGCACTGGAGGCTTACACATTTACACATCAAAGTTATGTAAGTTGCAGACTGGACCATGACTGGCTTCCAAATTAGTTGTGATGTCACAAAATCAAACTTCACCGAACGCAAACATGATTTTAAACAGCTTAAACTCTGTCTGTTGTCAGAAAAATGAATAATGTTCCCTATTTCACTCACCTATTTGACTCAGCGAAACTTTCCTCCTTTAGCAGATGAATGTGAAAACAACTCTCAAGTGTCAAACTCTGCAGACATCATTCTGCAGAGTGAAGCTCAAACATCACAGCCAGGGAACAAGAAGCAAACACACTTTTGAGAGGAGGGGGACTTTAACTTTTGTTTTGTTTTGTTATTAACCACTGCTTTCCCTTTCTCCAAGGCATACTACGGTTAGTTGATTTTTAAGTGTGTTTCCCACCTTGCACCTAAAGAAAGAAACTTAACTTAACAGTTGGTTGTATATAGGTTAGGGGCAGATCATAATCCCTGTCCCTGCTCAAAGATTAATATATGACCATGATTATCACGTAAGTTCCATATACCATGAGTTGCAATTGAAGGCTCCAGAAAAAAATGAATGGAAACCAATGGCTGCCTGGAAGGCTGGAAAAACACCAGTGAAGGAAAGTAACTAAGTGGATTCACTCAAGTACTGTATTTAAAAGGGCACACTACTGATTTTACACATCAAAATCAGTTCATTGTCCTGGAGGGTACCCCTCAGCCTGTGTCTTCTGTGGCTCTGGAGGAGCTTTGTCTAATCCACAGAAAAGAACCTTGATGATGTCATCAGGGTTATTTTGGTTTGGGCTTGAGACAGACCCTATGGAGTTGCATTATGGTAAGCGTAGGGTTTTTTTTGGTGTTGTTTTTGTGGAGCTTGATCTATAAAAGTCAGGATATCTCAGCAACAGCTGCTTCACTTGTGACCATTCTTTTCTAATGTGTTGCTTCCTTTTTTTTGTTTGGTTGTTTTTTACAGCTGTGGTAACTAGTTACTTTATAGATTAATAATTTACTTGCAAAGCATTTAATCTGCTTATATGTGTTGTGTGAACGTGTGTGTGAATGGGTGAATGAGACCGATCTGTAAAAGCGCTTTGGGAACTATTAAGGTTGAAAAGCGCTTTATGAGTCCATTTATAAAATATCAGGATTTGTAATAGAATAAGCTTTCTAACAGTCTTAGTTAGCTTAACCAGCTGCAACATCAAAAAGCGTATTTTGATGCTATTTACACATGGTTGAATCACTTTGTAGGAGACAATCATATATGCATACCATGATACTGTAATTATGGTATGACAGTTGACAGTTTCAAAGGGCCATTTCTTTTTCTTTTGGCAGTCAGGTACATTTTGGTGCTGATACGTTTGTGCTTTTACTCATGAATGCAGGAGTATTTTCCCATTTTGGTATTGCTACATTTAATTCAATTCAATTCAGTTTTATTTATATAGCGCCATATCATAACAAAGTTATCTCAGGGCACTTTTTCATTATTAGATAAGTTAGGGATGTCATTTCTTCTCCCACCACTGTGAAAAACGAGTATACTACTTTAAAATGAATGGCAGTAATGTGAAGTACTGTAGACATCATTTGTGGGGAAGGGGCCAAAAACTGTAAATACTCTGGTATGATCCTTTAAGTCTTTCTTAGAATCCATCCATCCATTATCTATACCACTTATCCTCAGAGGGTCGCGGGGGGGCT